>NJRQ01000035.1:0-28228 GCA_003063805.1 Aphaenogaster ashmeadi | reverse complement strand
TTTAGGAATATTAAAGTTTCTGGTTATAAAAGTATCTTTCAGAGTTATATTTATGTTTGGCCATAAATGGAATGGTCCAATACATGAAATGTGTTACGCGGACATGATGGCGAGGCTCAAGGAGAACCGCATGAAGCTGAATGTAGGTACAAGGTAACAGGAGATTCAATGGATCACGCGCCGCAACTCTTTAAGAGTTACGAGGCCGCTCATTTTTACGCTCATCAAGCGAACGAGCGAGCGAAATCTCGCTGAGCGAAACGGGGCGATGACAGGAGCGTGTTATACACAAAAGAGATCCTTCGGTCGCATTATAAGGTGCATTACGTATCATTACACGCCCCGCGCTGACACTAATATTTTAATTGTAACGAAGGTTGTTGAAAACAGAAAAAAAGGAATCTACAATAAAACGTAGAGAAATTTAAGACTAATGTAGCTTTAAAAAGATCGAAATTACATCGTTTAAGAAAGAGTTGTTCACACTTTCAGAACTTTAAATACTTTTGCTCAGATGTAAAATTATTTCCTTTTATTCGTCGCTAGAATTAATTCGTTCTTTCGGATGGGTCTTGTGTAAAGTCAGTCAAGAGGCATTCGACGTGACGTAGACGAAGTATCGTCAGTACAAAAGCTAAACTCCCGGTCGCTGTTACGCAGTAGTACAGAGAGACCAACAATCGTAGTACATGCAGTCTGTATTTAACCGACGACTGCTGTTCCGGGAGAATGATACCTGAAGCACAGCTGTTAACTGCCACAGACACGTTCTAACGATCTCGGCAATCAAGCCGAGAGGAAAAAGAGCCGGTGACCATCCACTGACAGTCCTCGTGTGCCCTTCCTTCTGGTTGTTTGCGGAAGTGACGAGCTTTTGCGAAAGCCGACAACAGTTGATGGAAAGAGCGGAGCTAAAACGCCAATTATCAATGCGTATATAACAAATATAGGACAAGGATTCGTTGTTTATAATATCCACATCTGATTTTTATAAAATAAAATCTTCCATATATTTCTTCATTATAATTTTTTTTCATTAAGAGACACTATGGTCGAAAGAATATACTGTTATAAAAACATACTAAAAAAATATCAAATATAACTTAAGAAAAATTAAAGGTAAAGAATAAAAGAGCAAGATATTAGGATTTTTCTCTTTCCTGAAAATTTCGAACTTTATAGTTAATTAACATAAAAATTTCAAAATTTAGATGCATGCGGCGCGCGGTTAATGTTTATAATCTCCAGACGTCAAGCGATTATTTAAAATCTTCTCTTATACAAATTAAAAACAAATTACGCGAAAGGGCCGAAAGTTTCGCGATGCGAAGTGCGAGCAGTGCTTTCGATAAAGTACGTCTGAAATCGGAAACTGGGACAAGTGTGTTCACGAAGTGCATTCCGCTCCGACGGGAAATGCGCAAACAAGAAACTCATACGTAAATAGGGTAAACAAATTTGCTTTGCAGCCGAGCCCTTGCGCGTTACTGTAGTTACTGAAACGCGATTTTTGTTCGCCCCTTTCCTCCCCCGTGCTCCGTGCGGAAGGAACGCGCATAATTAATCCCGCGAGGGACGAGCGCGTTTTACCACCCAGTCGTGGTTTCCCTTCTTCACCGAGTAAAAGCAGGGATGAAATGTATGTCGCAAAGATTTTCAACTGACATTGTTTCCAAAAATATCCCGAATCACTATATCTCAAAATATCTCGGTACACAAGCGAGATACTGTGATCTATCATTAATAGAAGAATTAATAACATTAATAGAAAGCCTCATTCGCGATATTGCGCTCGGAGTCTGCCTCGTTCAACTGCGCTATCGCAAAGCATCGATTTCAACGACTGTAACGACCCCCGGGGGCGCATCGAATGCGCTAAAGCCCGCAATGGTGTTCGTTTCGCGCGTTATACGCGTATTATACGCATCTCGTATATTTTACTAACTAACTACAATAGAATAATTCACGTAATTATAGTATAGCGGTAGCATAGCGAACGTAGAACGCATTCGATAGCGCCAATGATGGCGCTCGATAACGGAGTCGAAATATATTCGCTACTCTCCGTTGTAATAACAACGGTAATCTGTATCGTGATGTCTATGCTGCTGCTACCTCACACACATAACACGTATACGCGTATAGATTCTGCCAGTGTTTAACGTTGAATTCGAGATATTCCGTAAATTAGGCGGAAACTAACTAATAGCCATGTAACCGTTGCCGTTGTTATCAATTATGCTGTCGGAACGTAATGTAGCGTAATTTCGCGTGGAATTCGATCAAATTGTAATGAAGTTCCTCTAATGGCAGCCGCATACATAAAGGAGACGTACGCTCGCATCGCGAACTAGCTGCCTCTCGCCAATTCCTCCGCAGTTCCTCGGATCCCAAATAATTGTTGCGGTATGAATTATTTGACATCGAGATACGGAAGGGAGGAATTCCGCCGAAGCAGACCGATACCGCCGCGCTCCATTTCGATTCCATCCCGTAAATGCCATATCAGAACGAAATTGCCCTAAATTATACCGTGATCGCACTTCAAGTCTTACCGTCGCGCGTCGTTTACTCGCTGTCGTATACAAAGTTTAAGCCTTACAGTTAAATATGGGAAACAATCCTCACCGCATTGTTTGTCGTTCTACGAAGCAATCAAAGCGTACCGTCGAGCTCTTAACGTTCGCACGAAATTGGCCGCGAGATGAATTAGTGTGGCCGTTATCTCGGCAGCATCCAACTTTAACCTTTCCGTTACACACATCCCTGGTGTACTTAGGCTTACACACAGGTGCGAATTCGCACCGCGTTGACGGCTTATAACTTCACTTCAAATTGAGCGATTTTGATTTCTTTTTTTTTACAGAAGAAAAAAGGGTAAGGAATCTCGTGGAATGTAGTACAACATCGAAAAATATCATTTTATTGGTTAAAAATGCCTTAGGACCAAACCCTACCCCAGTTGTTTTAAAGCGTTGAAAAAAGGGCTGGTGCGAATTTGCACCTGTGTGTAATGGAAGGGTTAAAGTTCGTCTACGCGAAGTAGGAAGTAAGAGTAGATATAAGAAAAATAACCTTCTAATGTAAGGGAGCTAAAGTAAAGGCGTAAGCGAAATAAATATTTTCATTTCTTACTCCAACTTCAGCCCTTAGGCCGTTCATATCTACAGACATTGAACATGCCGGACGCGTAGCGTGACAGACACGACAAATATTCTTTAATGTAGGAGCTTTTCAGCAAGGGACACATATCGACACAGAAATTATTCTATCCTTGTTTGATATTCAGTGAAAGACAAAAATAGAATGACTCCTGTGTCGATATGTGTCTCTTGCTGGAAAGCTCCCTGTATTACTTAAGGCGGCGCCATACGACATGGTAAATGTACGCCAACGTCGTTGCCGAATGCATTGGCTACCAATACTGCACCAATATTGGCCATATATGCATATGCAATACGATTGATATCCACAAGATATCCATTGATATCCATTGGTAACCAATGTATTCGCTAATGTTGGCGTACATTTGCCATGTCGTCTGGCGCCGCCTTTATGAACGTATTCATATTTAGCGTTACGTAGCCGTAGCGGCACCTACAGACACGGACCGTACCAGCACGACATTCTCGCAAAGAATATTTTGTCTGTGCCGGTGCACAAGTCTGAACTTGTCTGTTCCCGTCTGTGCGGACAATATAAATACTTTTCACAACACCTCCACGGAAAGCCAGACTAAATAAAATCGCAAATTATCAATCAGATTTAGTGCAAAAATTAAAATTATTTATTTCTTTTTAAAATTTTATTGTTATTCAAATATAACTATCGAAAAGCTCATGTCTGTCGAGCTAAGTGTCTGTCGAGCTAAGTGTGAATATTATCAAAAATGTCGTGTCTGCCACGCTACGCGTCTGGCACGTTCAATGTCTGTAGATATGAACGGCCCTTTACTCTTACGCTCGGCCAATCAGAGCGCAGTCGGTCAATGCTACAAATATTTAAAAAATTAATCCTTAGGGCCCAGACACAATGATAGGAATAAGGAACAAGAAATTAAATATAGGGAATTGGGATGTGGAAGAAGGAACACTGAGAAAAAAAAGCTGTTACTTCAATTAAAGTGGTATCACGGGGTGCCAAAAACATAAGCAGTTCAATTGTATTATTAATAGACCCAATATTTGGATTATTGAAACAATGCTTGAATTATTGGTTTAAAAATGCAGACATTGGGTCTAATAATAATACAATTGAATGAACTACTTATGTTTTTGGCACCCCGTGATACCACTTTAATTGAAGCAACAGCTTTTTCTTCTCAGTGAAGAAGGAAGATTCTTCGTTCTTCCTTCTTCCACATCCCAATTCCCTATGTTTAATTTCTTGTTTCTTATTTCTTTCATTGTGTCTGGGCCCTTACTCCTTACTCCTTACGCCATGCTTACTTCGCGTATTGTAGACGAGCTCTCAGCCGCGGTTGCGACAAGGGAACGTCAAAGGCGCTGCGCTGCCGGCGCATAGAGACGTATTCCGTGCGTGCGCAGCGCAAACCCGAGCCGCAATCGCGGCTCGGGCCGGCCGCGTCAAAATCATAAATTGTCGGCCGGCCCGAAGCGCGGCTTCTCGGCGACGATCTCTCTCCACGTGCGGTCCGCAACGCCGCCGCGGCGGCGGCGGCGCTTCTGGCCCCGCCATTAATAATTAGAGACACCCGTGCGCGGTCCGGTCCCCGGTCGGACGTACGGGCTATTTATTGCCGTCTAATGATTATTTATTAATCTCGCCGTGTCGTCGACGGATGTTACCGTGCCCCGCGTCCGTCGCTCCCTCCGAGCGCGCTCGCGGGAGTACACCGCAGACGTCGTACTTGTTAGACTAAACCACTAACGGCACATGGGAAAACGAGAGATTAAATTTTATAGTGAAAAATGGTGACCTGAATATATTTCTAAAATAAACAGTACGTAGAAATATATGATTAAATCATGATAAATTAAATTTCGAAATAACACAATAGGAGATATATATCTGTATGTATATTGAATGCTATTGTTAAAACATAATTATACATATAACATATATATTAATTTCACGTATAATACAATAGATCGACCATTGTTACGTGGGTATAATATAATACGATATTAACTAATTTAACTGTGCATGATAAATAGACGGCACAAAATTAATTTAAAAAATCATGAAACACACTGTAATATTTTTTCTTTTCTCAAACGCACGATTTTATTACGAATAAAATGTTGATGAAAGGATTTCTATAAGTGGATCAGGAATTCAAAGTAAACTTTTTCTAAAACGATTGTCCTAGAAATCGAAGCAGTTTCGATTTGGTGGCTTGAAATTCCGCGGGATAACGGTACAAAAAAAGCACGAATGGATAGATAGGGATCGTGAAAGGAACCGAGATTTTCGTTCGATTCAAACTAACTTCTTTAAATGGAATACAAGTTTAAATCGCTTTTAATTTCGTAGCGAGGTCGAGATATAAGCAGTTTGCGCAGGTGGCTTACGGAACACGGCTCGTACGCATTGCCAAATTAATTAGCGGCGTTTTAAAGGACCGGATGTTCGCTTCGTGATTAGCGCAAATTTTCGACGCGCAAAAAAGGAGCAGGAGCATCGTTTCTCTCATCCGGCACATTCAGATAATCCACCTTTCTTTGCATGTTTCGTTTTAAAAAGCTTCACGGATTTATTAACGGCTAACAATAAACGATATAATTTCACATGAAATGCTGCCGATTCTATATAAATCGGTGGCTTTTGATTTCCAATTTGCTATCCACTATCATCGCCGCGTTTTACCTTTTTTTTTATTGCCGCAATAATGGCTTACAACTTTAATCCGCAGCAGAGCTCGCGGAAACAGAGCTTCCTGCATCAAATTTATTAAGATAAAAGCGTTCGTATATTTGTGCAATGAATACGATAAATGGATTAAAGCGTCATATCAATGCCAGCGAAACGCACGCCGGCCATCAATGCAAATCTGCTATAAATGGAAAGCGACTCGTTAAAGAGATAACTTTGTCGGAGTAATATTACAGAACAAACTTTCATTTACAATGGACAGTAATTTTTCAGAATTAATACGTAAAATCTGCTTGAAACATTGCAGAGGGAAATACTCTGCGCTGCGTATAAAAGTGAATGAAAACAAAATAATAAATCTATTCAATGCGAGCTACTGTGTGTTTAAAGCAAGCTTTTTGAAACGGAATTACGTTGAAATTTTCGCGGAGAATTTCTGGAATTTCGGAACAGCGAGATTACAATTTCATAATCGTGTAAAGAGCGTCGTGTCTGTACGGTGTCCCATTTGTATTCTGTTATCTTTTAATGACGGAGTCTTCGTTAAATTAACGATCATTTAGAGAAAAGGAATTAAATGAGATTAATGCCGAAAACTACATTGTATGTGTTATCAGTAGGAAGCGCACCGAGAGACGCATTTAGGTCGAGGACGCGCATGAGTACCGTGATATGTACAGAGTTCTCAGAGTGGCCAGGGTTAATTGTCGTTATTCTCTTAGTCCGTGGGGTATATTATCCCGTTTGCGGGTACGGACATCATTACGTAACTAAATGATACATCATGCTTGTCGTGTTATACGCGCGTCGTCGTTGAAATTTATGATCGAACATATTACGACAGTCGTAAACTTCGAAGTGCAAGTCGCCATCCCTCGGACATTCCATATAATGTTCTAAAATAATCTCATTTGATATTAATCTAATTAAAAACGAATTTGAACTTTATGTAGGTATATACGGATATTTAACAAATTATATAATTGTGTGTAGGTATCCTTCAGCAGTTTAGCATACGAAACTACGAAAACTGCGAGTGACAAAGTCATTAGGGCAAATTCTCCTTCACTCCCTGCGAAATGTATTTGTCATTCCCTTACAGTACGCGAGCGTAGAACTCGCCCACGGTAATCTACATCCACGACGCTAGAATAGTTTCGCGGTTTCGCCATTACGCTGTCAGTCCGCAGATAGATACAGATACGTCCGCGTTATTATCGGGACGAATGCGTATTTGTCAGAGGAGCGTACGTCGGGCTGATGGATGGATTTTTATCAGCGTGACGCCAACAAAGCGTCGGAGCGGAACTTCGAGGTACGCACGATACAGGTGCATCATGCCCGAAAAGTTCCTAAAGGTATGATGCATACGTGCCGTCGGAAATTAACGACACGCGTATCTGTTACATCTCTGTGATAATGTCAGCCGACACAAGCCGAGGATTCTCATGAACTCGGTTGCCTTCGATCGATGATCTCTGCGACCGTTTATCGCGAATCATAGTACTCCGCTCATTTGGACCCCCATATGCAACAAGGACCCAACCAACAAGGAGGTTTTGAGTAATAAGTAATTGAAGTTTTGTTATTACAATTAAAATAATCGGCTTAAACCAAGTCTTTATGAGATTTCTTTTGAATAATTTACTCAAATTAAACGAAAAGCAGGATATATTTTTCAAAATAAAGAAGTACATTAAAAAACAGATAGAAAAAGCAGTTGGTTCTTTTATGCTTTCTTCTTCATATGCTTTATTACCAATAAAATGGCCCAACTTGTAAATTAGGCTTAATTTTTTTTTGCATAATTGAAAAACATCAACTTGAGACTTAGAATAACCAGTTAACTCATTTTTGTTCAAAATGTCGGTCCTTATTGCATATGGGGGTCCATTTCATCCTCTATCGTTTCTGTTCTTTCCTTTTTTCACAGAATCATTTTCCGAAAAATGATTAGGTTAAATATTGTAAAAGCATTTCCGCATTTTAAAGCGCTGCATGAATAAAAAATACAAAATTTTTGTATGTGAATTTTTAGAGATCTTATGTACTATTCAGTGGCATTATATCGACAGCTTTCATAACGGATTGGATTTTTCAATAATTCTGATTAAAATTTCACATCGTATCAATATGAAAAAGGGAAATGGAAGGAGTTTCTGAAATCAGTTGCAATTTTCAAAAAGCCAACAAGTTAGAAATTATTTAAATCCATTTCGTTTAAATGCTAATGAAATTTTGTGAAATGCTATTGAAATTACACAAAGTCGAATCGTTTATTTTTTAATTAATCAATAATTTAATTTTAAATACACAAATTTTTTAACTAATATGACTTCACAAATTGTTTCTATCACTCATATGTTATATTTAAATAAAAAATATAAAATTTTTATCTCCGCTTTTTCGCATAAAAATCAAATTTCATCGTGACTGGATGATAAAAAATTACATATTAATACCATAAAGTGAAAATAATCACAAAATTGTACCATTTCTTTTCAGATCAAATCAGATTATGTTTTTCATATTTATATATAAAAATATATATGTAACATATTTATTTATCTATAATATCAATTAAAGTTATAAAAATTGTTATTATAAACGATCAATGTATCCTGATGTGTATGTGTATACATTTTCGTACCTATTTAAATTATTAATTAATTCATGAATTATTTCTTCAATAAATGTCTGTTAACATGCGATAACTCGCAACACATCGCCGTGTGTCATAAATACATCACGTCGGCCCGAAATCTACGGAATACGGCGGGAATAATTGCGGTCGGCTTAAATTTCTCGGAGACGAGGGCTTACGCGCGGGGACAACAATACGCGCAGCTGTGGATAACGCGAAAGCCGCTTTGGAGATCTGTCAGAAGAGCGATTCCGTCGTCCGCCATCCGGAGGCAGGCCTCGCGAAATTCCACAAGCCGGCACGATGCTCGGTATTTAACTCTCGACACTACAGTAAAACCGGGTAAACGAGATTGAGGGATTAAAGGAGTAAGTTAAAACGCGAGGGAGTTTTCCGTATGGGATTTCGATTTGCCCGCCAATCCCGTTCACTGTTAACACACTACAATAGAATCCGTACAATTAAATTTGATTTTTCAGATTCTGTCCTTAGATCTTGTTTTTTTTTCATTAATTTTATGATGTGCGTATTTAAAACTAACTCTGCTGAAGTTTATAAAAAACAATAAAATTTATGAATGAAGAAAATATGAGAAAAAAAGTTAATTAACTTTCTATAATAAAAATTGTGAAAGAGAAAAAAATTCAAAAATAATTACGATCATGTCTTTGTCTTCCTCATTTTGCATTTTTTGGAGTCTAATGGTACTTTTCATAAACTTTTATAAAATTATTATTTTCTCAATGCTGATCATAATTCGTGAATTTTAATTACTTCTTTTTATTATTTTATTTGAGAAAAGATTTGTTTTTTAATATACAAAAGTATTGAAAAAAACCATAAAATTTAGAAAAGAAAGATAGAGTGTAATGAATATGGCATATCCCTTTCAATGCAAAAATAATAAACGCACTTATATAACAACAACGTTATATATATGAATGCATTATGTCTACATGTATGTATCCTTAAACACAACAGAGTTTCCAAAGAAAATGCTGAGAGTAACTACTGTAAAAAAAGTATGTAAAATTACAGGACAAGTGTAAAAATTATATGTAAATAAGTGTAAAAGTATCATTATTTATAATGGAAACGTAACAAACTCATGTATTTTTACAACATTACAATTATTATTGCGAAAATACGTGATTTTGTAAGTTTCCATCATAAATAGTGAAGTAATAACACTCTCTCTCTCTCTCTCTCTCTCCCCCCCCTCTCTCGCACCCCGCCAAGAAAGAAAATATTTCATTTTCTCATGATCATACGCTTACGTGTTAACGAGAACTTCTAATTCTACAAGCATCGTCTACTTAGTAACGATGACGCCGAACATTTTTTCGTATTAAATCTTCTAAATTGAAGATCTTATTTCCGAATTAATTTCCAAGTTTTATGGAAAACTGTAACGCACGATCTTTCTTTGCCGGTGGTAAAGTCTGGGAATCCGTGTTCCCAGCCCGTCGGCTAGATCTGGCTGTTCGATTGAAACACTGAGAGGAAGAGAAACGGAGGGAGAATCAGCACGTGGACATTGTAAACGCTTGGAAGCGGCTTAATCAGCCATTGTATGCTGTTGCGGTCGGCGATGGCTCCACGTACAGGCGGACGACGACCGCCCGAAGGGTCGCAGGGCAGAGGGAATCCATTCGACCATGAATGTGCACCGGCAATGCACAGTCTGCTTCAGCTGTGCGCCATTTCCGGACAGGGAACGCCCTAGTAATTTCGATTACGTAACGAGCGCGAGAGTTTTAATGAGCCAACCCTGACGGTTGGATCGCTGATTCTCATACAAAGTCCTGAAAATCTCGCCACCATTTCTCACCGGCGATGGAGATATTAATCTTATTCTGACTAAGCTTTAAAACCCTAAGGAGAGGATATAAAGACTTCATTTTTGCAATTATGTAATAATCTTTACATGTAATTACTTAAACATTTTGTCAAAAGAATAATATAATCAGTCCGTTCCGTAATAAATAATCCTATTTTAATTAATTATAACTTAATTTAATTCAATATGCATATTAAGATGATGTATGAAACATTCTCAGAATGTGCCATTTCTTAGAAAAAAACCTCTCATTCCTAAAAAATAGTTCTAAAATATTCTCTTATAGAATATTCTCCAAATACTAATGCAGCTTTTTCAAAGTATATCGCTGTTCGCGCACACGCTCTGAAAACATTTTCAGAGTATCCTCTCATCGCCCTAACTGGGAGACACTTCAAGTTCTCGACTGCACTTATTCCCGATTACAACGTGCTCGGCAGAGCCTCGTAGATCCGCTCTCCCCTATTAACGTCTGTTATTTATGCATAATGAACGACGACAAACTTCCAACAAAGACACCATCTCCGAGACATTACCCTTCCTCCTTGATCTTAGCAACTCCGCGAAGGCGGGCGTAACCCCCGTGAGGAGCCAGAAGAGCTCCAGTCTTCATTTTCCGTGGAAAATGAAGCGATAACGGGCTCACGGGGCGCCCGTCGGAGAGGGAGGGAAAACGGCCGTCGAACAATTCACATTGTTTCGTTAATCGGCGAGCATCGGCCATTATTTCATTATTTGCCGCACACGAGATAAGCCGGGTCGGTGGTGGGCCCCTTTGTTAGACGAACAGGCAAAATAGCCAGCGGCGGGCTAGCGCAGAACCCGGGCATAAAAGCACGTCCGCGCACGCGGGTGTGTTTATAGACGAGATTACACGAGAACGGTGGAGAAGAAGAGAATACCCTTGTAAAATTCTTTGTTCGCGGTGGCAGCGCGCAATTGCGACACGAGCCAAACGAGAGCGGCGAAGCTTTTGGCCGCACGGTCCGCGGGGGATGCCGTCGTGGCGAACGGCCAAAATTTTTCCTGATCCTTCGATAACGACGTTCCCCGAGGGCTGCGCGTCGTCATGGCCCCCGGAGATATGACAGGAGGCTCGAGCGACGAAATTGGAACACCTTCGTCTCCCGAGCTCGGAAAGACTGACATTTCCGCGCGACATACGCGGCTTTATGGTGACTGACCTTGAAACGAGGATTTATCCGGATAATAATTTAGAGCAACACCTGGGGCAACACATGTGCTCTCGAAGATCTTCTAGCCTGAAGCGCTTGTTGATTCTGCGTGTGTTAATTTTGTGATTTACCAGGTCATACACGGAAAGAACAGTTTTGCTGAAGTATCTAAAAATTTGGCTAGATACAGATC
Source organism: Aphaenogaster ashmeadi (assembly GCA_003063805.1). Taxonomy (NCBI): domain Eukaryota; kingdom Metazoa; phylum Arthropoda; class Insecta; order Hymenoptera; family Formicidae; genus Aphaenogaster; species Aphaenogaster ashmeadi. The sequence continues at coordinate 16,541 of NJRQ01000035.1, read as the reverse complement.
TGAAAAATAATTTTATTGGACCATCAAAATAATTATGCAGGACGCACAAAATAGTTGCTAGAATATCAAAACTTTTTGCAGCACTATCATCATACTTGACCGTCCTACATAATTATTTTGATGGTCCAATAAAATTATTTTTCAGATCTGTATCTAGCCAAATTTTTAGATACTTCAGCAAAACCGTTCTTTCCGTGTAGAATTTGTCTTAATGTACACTTGTAGTGGAAAATCGCAAATAGCCGCAATGCGAGTTTTATATGTATAAAAAATACACAACAAATTGTTCAATGCACTTTAAAATAAAATACAAAGACAACATGAAGACTCAGTAAAGTCGAAACTTGTTCCGCCATATGTTTTGTTAATTCAAATTGACAAACATTTTTTAAAAAAGTAAAAATATGTTTTACTAATATTAACACCTTATAGTTATTTGCTCGTTTTTGGCCCTCTTATCTCACACTCTTATTTATTAATTTTTAAAGACAACATACTTCTCTCTAGGTTTCTTTCCGCAACTATTCTGAATTAAAACATTTTCCCCCATTCCATCCTACACGTCGGTTTTATGTACCTATTTTTCCGTACATGCTTTCACAGTTTTCGCGACTTTTAACGGTGAGCCGAGCGGCGCGAGAGATTGTGCCTTCTACTAAATGGAACGCGAATGAAAAGTTACGCAAAATAATACGGCGGTTTCCGGCTGATTTTGGTCAAGCGGGAAGCAGAAAGTATGGAGGAAGCGCGAGTGCGATATCGCCTTCTTTCTCGCAGCACGAGCGCTCGCTGTTAATAGGAGCAAATTTGTGTTTACTGCCTCTACGTGTATAAGAGTTTAACATCTTCCTTCACCGCTGTTAGCCACCCGTGAGATTAAAGCTGATGGCATCGTAAACAGCGTGTAATTTGGCGACATTTTGACCGTTTATTACAGGACAACGCGGAAAAAGACTTCCTGTATATATATATATAAAACTTCGTGGTAAATATAAAAAGATACACAGAAAGAACGGTTTTGTTGAAGTATCTAAAAATTTGGCCAGATACAGATCTGAAAATAATTTTGTTAGACCATCAAAAGTAACTACATGGGACGCTCAAACATGATGATAATGCTGCAAAAAGTTTTGATATTCCAGCAAATATTTTGGGCGTCCTACATAATTATTTTAATGGCCCAACAAAATTATTTTCAGATCTGTATCTGGCCAAATTTTTAGATATTTCAGCAAAACCATTCTTTCCGTATAGTATTCACTTACATTTACTCCTACACTATCATCTTAGGGAGAAAATACAAAACGTTTCTGGAATTCTAAATAATCTTTATATCGTAATTTTATAATATTTTGCTGATAAAACTAATAAGATTGTTAAAGAACTTTTGGTTTTTGTGTCAACATTTTCGAACTTAATACGACGCGTCAGACCAGAAAAAACTTGCACTCTTTTAGCTTTGCTGTTTGTAAAGCTGAGTTTTTTTTAATTAATGCAGCATTTCATGTGACACACGCAACATGCAACTGAATTTCCATGTCGTTATCCGCTTTTTGTATTCGTAATGTAGTTGCGCATTAGCATATTCGGCGGAGCTGGTAGCATATTTGGCAGCTGTACCAAACTTTTATCAGCGCGGAGAGATAGTAGCGCTATAACACTTCCGGGCACACGCGCATGTCTAATCTCGCGACAACAAACCCGGCGCGGCGGTCATTCCGTGTCGCGATCGTAAATTACTCGCGAGATAAAACTTTAACGCGAGACGCGCGTTATTTTGGAGTCGTCCTTCGCTCTTTCCATCTCTTCTCCACCGCTTTCCCATGCGCCCGCGCGCATATTTCGCGCGACGATTCGCCCGAGTCACGCGAAATACACGCAAAATCCCGCGATTAATCCTGCGCGATGCGCTCGTTGCATGCGTCGCGCAACGAGGAAGCCACCCTTCGTTGTTTACACACCGCCACGTATTTACATACATGCTAATGTGTTTGCATATGAGAAACACCGCCCGCCGCGCTCGCGATGTCGGTCGAATAAGTTCGACGGAAGATAATGCTTCAATGAGGAAAATCAGCGTGGTACATAAATGCTGGAGGTGCATTTCGAGGGTAATGTGCCGAACGTACTTTGAAGGTTCCCTTGTTTAGCGAGCGATTACATTTCACTCGATAAACGCGCTTGTGAGTACGCGCACGTGATATCAGGGACATCTCTCTTTTACCAATGTAGTTTACATCTTGAAGAGAAATGGTATATGTGAAGATAAATGTAAATAATATATTAATTAAAAAAAATTATTTGTGTTTTGTTCCGGATTTTAACATTTAAATGCTTGTGACATATGTTATATTTACACAACGAAATTTGTTATTGACCTTGATTTCGATATCATTGTTCGTCTTTTGTCTCATATTGATAATTTATTTATATTCTAATTTATCGATTGCGGTTCTTCCGTTATATATGTTCACCTTATATCGATCTTTCTATTATAATCATTTTTTCACATGTTATTATTATTATATATGTTGCCTAAGTTTTAATTAACTAACTTTTTGCTGATGAAGACTAAGTATAGTCGAAACGTCCAGCTAATTTCGGGATTTTTAATTATTTTTATTTATGTATAATAAACACCCTGATTTTTAACTTTTAATCGCTCGTATCTTTGACCATTTCTTATTTTTATTGCTTATTTCGAGCTTACACGATCTTTGTTTTTTAATATATTAATTTATGGGACGTTTAAAAAATTTAATTCAGATTTAGTTCATAAAACCGTTGACTGTTAATAGCGCATGCTGCAAAAATTGCGAAGTCGAGACGAAGCCTATCAAAATATGTATGTAATAATTTTAAACAGACTTGGAAAACTTTCAAAGAGCAATTTCTATGTTCTAAATCGCTCGATTTTTTACGCAAGAGCGTACATTTTTTCTTACTGTCAGACATTGTACTCTTGCAATTTCGCATGTACGCGTTCCCTAAACGCTTCATGAGCGAAACTCGGTATCTCGTTCTATCAAAGCACAGAGTGCATCAGTCCTTTTCCACTGTCGCGCATTCCTGGCGTCACACACCTCGTTTTCTACCGCGCAAGAAACGTACGTCTCGACGCGCAAAGCGAAGCTCTGAAAAACGCTAACACAAGGTTCCCTTCGCTTTCTCTCTCTCTCTCTCTCTCTCTCTCTCCCTCCCTCTTTTTCGTTTTCTATCGACTGTCCGCGCGGCCCAGTAATCGCGATCTAATCTCATCGAAAAAGTCCCGAGTGCGGTTGCTGGCTTCGAGCGGTGATATGCCACGCGGGCTAATTAAAGTCGGACAAGATGAAATATCGAGATACGCGCTCTCGCTCTCGCTCACCCTCTCCCTCCCTCTTCCTTTCGTCGCGACGCGCTCCTATCTCGAAGAAACAAAAGAAAAGCCCCGGCTGGTACATCCCTGTATACGTAGAACACGACTGCGATCTCGTTCTTTACTACGTACCGGCGCGGTGTGTCGCTAATGACCACCCGATGACTGCGTCATGAACTTTTTACAACGCGTCGTAATTTACTGAGCTTTAAAAGACACGCCGCCGTGAGCATTGTTGATTCGCGGCATCTACGATGAGTTACAAAGCCGACCTTGTAAGAAGAATCTCTCTTGGATACCGTTTTAAACAGATTTGTATCGTTCTGCATTTTCAAATATTGTACACGGAAAGAACGGTTTTGCTGAAGTATTGCTAAAAATTTAATCAGATACAGATCAGAAAATAATTATATTGGATTATCCAAAATAATTATGTAGGGTGCTCAATCTGTTTGCTAGGCTGTCAAAACTTTTTGCAGCATTGTCATTATGCTGGAGCGTCCTACATAATTATTTTGGATGGTCCAACATAATTATTTTCAGATCTGTATCTGGCTAAATTTTTAAATGCTTCAGCAAAACCGTTCTTTCCGTATACGTTGAATAAAATAAAGTAGAATTTTCCAATAAATTTGCAGGAAACTGCAACATCATTGTTGCATGTTTACGCTTATATAAATTGTGGCATTAGTTTTATATCTTCGCGACGTGGAAATTACGCCTGCGCTTTCTCGCAATTTCCCGTGAAAGAGGTACAGCCATTAATCGAAAGATACGATTCGCTGAAGACAGGTCAGCCGGCAAATAACTCCGAAGAATATCTTTCTAAGCCGCCAATACGCAGCCCCTTCGCAACGATTCTATAGAGAAACGTCCGGCGGTGAAAGGGGCTGGGAAGCGTGCGCACACAGAACGTTCAATCAAGCCCCGGCGGCATCAGCTCTCGCGTCTTAGCGAACAGCGAATTCCGAAACGATGGACTAACCAAAGGCCGACCGATCAACCGAGCGACCGACCGACAGGCCGACTGCGCGCACCCAGTCAGCCAAGCATTCGACTCCACTGGCCTTCCAGGGATGCTCGTTAGTGTCCAGCTCGGTACAAGTATGATGCACCGCCGCAGCGCGCGTTACGTAGCCAACCGGGGCTGACCCAAGCGGTTTCCGCAACCGCGTTAGTTCTGCGTCTCCAGGCAACGCGGAACGGAGAGGACGAGAGAGCGAAATGGAGAGAGAGAGAGACAGAGGAGCAGAGAGAGGTAACGGGGGAATCAATCTGTTACTACGGTGCACGTCAAAATTAGGACGTGCGAGATCCGAGCGCGCGCTGCGTTCGGCGATGTACGCTTGCAAACGCCGAACCCTAGGCCCGATGCGCAGTGATCCGGATAAGCAAACACTGCCAAGAAGGCAGTGCGCTGCGTACGAGACGTCGGATTTCGAAATTTTAGTTTTAAAACTTATAAGATAAACGATGGGGTAATCAAGGGTTACGTATGAAGTAATACGATTTTCTTACAGAGTAAGCCGATACATAGGTCCGTCAAGTTATTTCATGGACGACAACCTGATATTTTGAGAAACAATATAATCGCTCCAAATGTAGCGAATTTTTCTTTTTTCTGCGACGATCGCTGACTAAGTGGAGATTTCATTACAATAACGTGCAAAATTTCATTATAATGCCATTTTACGCGTGACTAATTACGTTAACGCCAGGTTCCTCTATTATGTCGCGTTTCGCAGAATATGCACGTAAAATATGTAGTATCCGCGAGCACATTTTCCCTGTTTCCTTCCACACTTTTCTTCCACTTCCCGAGCACCGACGCGCGTAATTTCCATAAGTTTAATTACCGCTGCGAGGCAATAGCTGACTAATTGTCTCGTAGTTTCGGCGCATTCAGCCCTTTCGCTCGGCTCTTCAAAGCCATTTTTCTCCGTGCGCCAACATATTTCATTAACCACGTGGTTTGTATAGACGCGGTCGGTGCCGCCGTCCGCCGCGGAACGCTATTATGCCTTCGTTACTATTTGCCCGCGCGCGCTTGCCAAAAGCAATTTAAACTATTATTTTGCGGAACCCATACCCGGCAACAACTCGCTCGCGAACTTGCGAGCGGTGCATTGCGCCGGGTCTCGCATTGCCGCCCGTATGTACCAAACAACCGATGTCAAATGCGATTAACGTGCATGTCGACCTTTCGTGGCGCACAAAAGCACGCGATAATTCAACAGTGTATTATGAAACGTGTATTATGAAACGAGCACACAATAAACAAAACCAATTACATTATATGATAATAATAAATTACGCAACGGCAATAATTAATCAAGTATGAAATGCATAAATGCATATCAGAAAACGCAATTGTATCTCTAGGAATCTACCTCCCCCGAGACAGATCCGCGTGTTTCGCGATTCGAGCGCGCGAACGCAACAAAGAATAAAGAAAGAAGCTTTACGGAGTCCCGGGGCGGGCCTTTGAGCGTCGACGAAACATTTCCGCGAGATTAGCGTTTGCCCGTCCGTTCATGAGCGAAAACGCTATGCGAAACGGAATCGATACTCCATTTCCCGGATAAGCCGACGACATTGCGCGCGACTAGAGATCGAGGGAAATAATTGGCGGATTCAGCGAATACGCCGAGCGGCGGCGGCGGCAGTTGCTGTTGCCGCTGCTGCTGCAGTGAATAGAGGAGTCGCGTAGTATATGCGGCATATGCAGAAGGGCAGTCCATGACGAGTGTGTGTACATACACGGCGCGAATATATACACGGTGGCCGCGTGCGCTCCGGCACCAGGGCAATAAGTCACGCCGGCGAACCGTAATGAATTAGTCCCAGCATATACGATACTCCTTCTGCCTCTACTTCCCCCCCTCCCCCCCGTCCTTGTCCCGCAGGTAGCCCCTTGCGAACCCCTTGCTTTCTCATGGTGCATCGTGGCACGTTATAGACGACTACGAGGGCCCCGGTGCACGCTCGCGAGGGAATCGATCCGCGCGGATATCAATATTAACCCCCCGCCGCGGAGGCAATTATTCTCCCCGCTCTGCAAAAGGAACGGTTTCACTTATCGAAAACGGATTAGTAATGGAGACTAATATAAAGAATTGATATGGATTTCTCTTTCTTTCTCTCTTTACCTTGGAATGATATTCACGTTTCTCTCAGAATCATCCATCGACTTGTTTTCTTAGTCGACGAGATAACAATCTGCGCTGTTAAATGCCTTCGTAATTAATTTTCACGTGTTGGACTTTCGGACGTTAAAGATCACGTGAATTTAAGACAGTTTAATAATAATATTCCAATATAATGAAATTGTGTATACAAAAAATGCATTTTGTTACGTATCGCGCATTAGTTTAATCGAGTATTATATTCTAAATCGTTTTAATTGTTGCAAACATGTACTCGTTTGATTTTGAAGTCACGCAATCTCGGCATTTAATTCCTTAAAATATCGTCGAGTGCCAAGTCTAAGTGTATTTTGTTAAATGCCAACTAACGTGTTTGCGACATTTCGTGTCGCCAGGTCGCGAGGAAAATATCTCACGATAACCCGGACGGCTTTATACTCGGAAGACCGTTTCCCTAAGTTTCCGCGGGAACAGGGCAGGGCAGCGTGCAATAGTGCACCGACTTACTTCTCGTTCCTGTGGGATATCCACCGCCGATGGCCAGAACTATTCCGAGAAATTAGTCAGAAAATTAATGCCCGTAGTTTCGCGAAAACGAGACGTTCGCAGCTCGCCTCCTCTCCATGGCTAATGGATTGCGAGAAGGGACTAAACTTCTGGCGCTAATGAATTACTTGTAAGTTGTAAATATTAAGCTAAATGAAGATTATACGCAACGTGGCTCGCTTAACTCGAGCACCTTAACCATTTCCCACGTTTATTTCTTGAAGAAATGGATCCTCCTCTTAAATAAAAAAAAACATGCTAATATAAATTTAAGTTTGAGCCATTCGTTTTTAATCCATTTTGTATAATGTATAGAGGACAAAGAGTCCTAAATCTTTCAGAGGTGTTCCTTCTCGCGAACGAATCGAATTTCCTCGGAGATATCCTCGCTGTAGGATGCATCGAGAGAAGCGGATGGCGATGTCTAGCGGCCTTTCGCGAAGCGAAAGCTGCATCGGGAATTGCGCTTTCAGACGAGCCCGGTCTTCAGTGAAGAAAAAAGACGGAAGAAACGAGCGGAAGAGCGAGTCCGCGGGGAGTCGTTCGAAGGGTAGGAGCGAGCGAACGCAACAACGTTGCCGAAGTGGATATTTCTTACATTGGTCAGACCGAGTCGGAGAGAAATTTAGAGAGAGAAAGAGTGAGGGGGGGGGTGTCGAGCTCTCTTGAGTCAAGGTAAAGATAATAAGGAAGTTTCTACACCGGCTTCTCGTGGAAAGCACAAAGCTCGGAGTTGCGTCGAAGAAACCTATGGGTTTCAGAAATTTCAGAAAAAGGGCAGGTAATTCGGAAAGCGGCGGTATCCTAGTATACATATTCCCTTTATGAAGTTCGCAAGCGGGAAAAAACGAAAGGCGTAATAACGAGCCGCCGGCGAGCTCGGCTTTCATGCTCATCCTCGTTTTCCTTTTCCCTCACCTTTTTTTTCTTCTCTCTTTTCTCCCCCTTTCCGCTGCTTTTCTCCAGGATGCTTCAAAACAGGAGGACCGCGCGGATGTTCTCTCCCTCGAGCTTTAATCTCTCATATTTAATTCCCGATATTACTACGCTCGCGTTGCGAAAGCAAACGATGTATACATCATGATTTTTTAACTTGTTAAAACTTACCGTCTGAAAATTACTTGTTAAGCAAAGTTTTAAATGCGTTACAAATAAAATACTTTCAAACCTGTCATATATATATATATATATATATATAACTTACTGTATAAATAAAATGTATATATTTCTTATTATATCAAATATCTTATTTAGAAAAGTAAAGCAGAGAAAGAAAAAGAGAGAGAACGATTTTAGATCGTGCCCCACGTTACCTACAGGCTTAATATCGGCTGAAACTGACGGTAATTCGTGCCATTGATCGTCACGTCGCGTTATTTTCATCGTTTTTGCTCAGTAAAAACGTACGCGTATTGTTTATTAACAAAGAGTTATTGTGCCGTCGGCAAATTAACGCTAAGCTCGTTACCCTCTTTTAAGCACTTTCACCGACCGCCTCTTTACGGTTCGCGTCCGCTTTATCGTCACGTTCCTCTTAATGCGCCGCGCCGCTACCTGTGTTCGCGAGACGGGCGCATGGCGAGATGCTGATTAAAACCGTTAACAATGCCTCGACGAAGAATCGAGTTACGAGCTCTACGAGCGACGTATTATTCTCGCTGCTCATTGTACGAGCGGCCGATAATGCTCTTACGCCCGTGTAATTAGCAAAAACGGACCGGCATCCATGACGTACCTCCACTTTTAATTAGACTCGGACTGCTGCTAGTTGAACGCGATCGATAATCAAGACACCCGCGGTGTCTGCCGATTTACGTGCAGCGAGCGTGGATCCCGTATTACCACGTTGGAAACTATGCGCAATTTTAGCAAACTAAAACGTGTAGCACACGGAAAGAACGGTTTTGCTGAAGTATCTAAAATTTAGCCAGATACAGATCTGAAAATAATTATGTTGGACCATCCAAAATAATTATGTAGGACGCTCAAGCATGATGACAATGCTGCAAAAAGTTTTGACATCCTAGCAAACAGCTTGAGTGTCCTACATAATTATTTTGGATGGTCCAATGTAACTATCTTCTAATCTGTATCTAACTAAATTTTTAGATACTTCGGCAAAACCGTTCTTTCCGTGCATGACATTTAAATAAAAAAACTTGAACATTTCAAAATTGGTAAATGTTTTTGGGTAACAAGCTTTGAAATATTTTTTGATAAATATTAACGCCTTGACATACAACCATCTCTACCTCCTCTCCATTGTTACACGGAGTGTGTGTTTCTCTGATTTGCGGCCGTAACTTCGAAAGACTGAACTCACAATCAGTATGGAAAAATAATAAAAATAATACGCAGATACTTGTCCCGTGTGACGAAATTATTCATTATCGGAGATCGGCCACCCGCACACCTTGCCGGAAACCTTCGCGTCGCCGAGAGATCCAAATTAGTCCCGCTCTTCGCGTTCGTCGGTAGAACTAAAGTGGAATCGCCAACCGAATGGCAACCGGTTGCGGCGCACTGTCTAGCTTCGGTCAGGTGTGTCCGACGACGAACGCACTAAATCTGCGAGAGTTACGCGGCCGCCGCGCGAATAAACGCTCCCGCGGAGATTCATGGCGCAATTCACGTTGACTTGATATCGCTGGACGGTAGGGGAGGACGAGGACGGGCGAGGAATTATTCCGTGCCCCCGTGAATACCGAATCGGCACCGGTCGCCGTTCTCGCGTCTCGAGTGGAGAACGGCCGTGTCGATTGTACGGGGGGTATCAGCGGCGTTGCGTTGTAACGCCGGTATAGCCGTGTTCATGAACGGCTTTGCCGTGGATATCGATGCCTCTCGGGATCGATGCACAGAGAGGGTTTACCATTCACGGAACATTTTCCATGGACATGAGCAATAAACGAGGAATATCGAACGGTAGCGAGCGAGCGTACGCGCGGGGACTCCCGCTCGCTGTAATAATCGGGGGCCTTTTGAAAAATGTAATAGCCGTTGCTGTCGGTTGACTGTAGCTATATGGCGGGTGTACAGAGTACATAGATGAATAGATGAATTCATTTATTCCGGCACTCTTCGAGAGACATAAGATATATGACTCGGCGCGAGATGAAAGTTATGATATTTTTTGTATACAATTTTCTTCGTATTTTTTATTCTTCCTTCTGCTGCGACCCTCAGCAGACTATAAATTCTGTTAAGCTTTTGCCACTATGGGATATATATATATACGACGTAAAAAAAGTTTATTAAAATCATAAGATTTATATAGTCGAATAATTAATCATCCTGTAAAAAGTCTATGCCTTTTTATAGCTTACTATTTATCATATCAATATTTTTTATGCCATTCAAAAATTATTTCGTGATGCCTGCTGAGGATCAAATGCGGAGTACGGCCAAAAACAAATTAGCAATACTAACGAACATAACGTTCGTTTCCAAACAACAACAGGGTGCTCGAAGCAAAATTGAGAAAGTTTTCCCCGGAATATTTTTCGAAAATTTTCGCAATTTAGATAAGAACAAGCAGAAGCGAGTTGTAAATACGAGATCGGGGACAATAATACCGCTGAACTTTCCAGAATTTAAGTCGAGAGCGGCGGTCGCGAAGAACGAAAGATATATATCTGCCGACGAGAGAGATCAGCATAACGAGATAAAGGCAGAGAGTTATCCTGGACGATTAAGGGAACGAATCCAGAATGTCGAGGTTGTCCCCTCTCCCAGTCCCATCTCCCCCCTCTCGGAAAGGGTGCGACAACCGGTTAACGCGCCGATAAAGGGGGAAACATCGCGATGGACGCGAGAGATCGATACTCGGCTCATAAGTCGAGAGCCCCATCGGGTGTCGGTCGCGACAGCGTCCCGGGACTACAACCTATTGGCCAAGGAATATTGATATACAGGGTGTCTCGCCATCCACCACTTCCGTTCGATATTACCTTAATGCTCAAAAAAATAATTTGACTTTTATATTCTTATCAGAAATGCTAAAGAAGATTTATCGTCGGAATATTTACACGGTATAAGATACAGATAGCAATTACCTCTACCGAAGCAAATTTAATCTCACAGTTGTAGTTCGATAAATCACGACCAACGTGCATACCTGAAACAAAAAGAAAATATTTTCTTTAATTACCTTTTATCCAAGCAGTTCCTATTTTTGTTTATATATATATATATAAATATAATCAATTTGTTATTATTCATTAATGTAGCTTATTTTTCAACACATAATTCAACTAGATTTCTATTAGACATGAATTAATAAATAAAATTAATTGATGACGACGCATAAATAATGACTTTCAATCGATCAATTACTTGTTCGAGTAAGGATTCCAAATTGGTCAAAGAGTTGATGCCATTGACGCGATATTTTCAGACACCCTGTACGTCTAAACGCGATATATCGATGGCCGATCGATGAATTACATCGGCACGCCGTTAACTACTAGCGCCGAGCTGACTCGGACTTGCTCCGGGTCGATACGATCGATTCGATTTGCGAGCACCCTTCGTCTACTTCTTCTTCTTCTTTGTGGAACACCCGGAGGCTGGTCGATCGCCGATAAAGTTCCCGGGGATCTTGGAAATCTTCGCGGTCTCGGAAGAGGACAGAGGGATGCAGGGAGAAGTGAAAAGGAAGTCGGGAAGGGGAGAAGTTAGTGCCCTGCACAAGGATGACACGGGAAACGATGCGCCCGGGGGACGAATACACGAGATGCGAGCCGTGAGCAACCTGTAACCGCCTAGAAATTTATTTCGCGAAAGGGATGGCAAATCGAGACCGTGAATTTTCCAAGTTTACTTCTTCTTCAATCTCTTACAGGTTTCTCTTCCAGCACAACCTCTGATTTTCTTCTTCTTCTTCTTCTTCTCTCTAAGTCTTTTAACCGAAAAGCTTTTATGTGGAAGCGGACTGGGTGGATCTTTCGATTCCTCGAACACAAAGGAAAAAGCGCTATTGCGTTACGCATTCGTGGCTCCAGAGTATTCCAGAATCACCCAATGTCTCTTTAAATGCAGTATTAGACGGTAAATCGAGAATAATGGCGAGGATTCGGCACTGTGTTTTTCCTCCATTTTAGAATAAAATGATCTAGATCACGTTTCTCACCCTCATAGATCTCGATGAAAGGATTTTGATACGAGGCACTTTCCAGTTCGCTTCTTTTCACTTTTTACGGGTCAGAACCACTATTGCATCAAATGCATCACGTATGCGTGGGCGAAAAGGCGGCAGACAGGTTTTGTTCCTCGAGAAATCGCCCGGACGCACGCGACCGCGTTCCCATCTCGCCTCGGATCGGTGGCTCTTGAAATTTTACGACGTAATAGTGTTACGAGCACCCTCCTCGGGGAAATCTCTGAATATGCCGCGTCCCGTTACGATAACTCGCAAGTGAGCCCGCCCCTCGCTTGAGCCATAACGCCGGAAGTGAATAGCAAAGGTACCACAATGAAAACTGATCGAACTTGGAATTGGAAAAGTGCTCGCACCACGTATACTGTACTTATACAATATGAAATATAGATGTACGTGTGCGCAGTATACTTTAAACAAGCGCAAAATCACCGCGGTTATTTCTCATTAAACAGAAAAGATTTAAGTAGGTACTTAGAAATTAATTTCTAATTATCTGTAATTAAATGATAAATGTTAATTAATAGTTCAATTTCTTTGTAGGAAATTTTGTGAATGACCAGAGAATATTGTATTAGGACATGAATAATTGGTACATATTTTATTTACAATATCACAGAGTATTATAATAATTTTTGAAATTGGGATAGTCACGTAATTAGTTTACAATTAAATTTAACGATCAATATTAGGCAATTATATCGCATTTAATAGTCGCGATATGTAGCAATCGTTTATATCGAGATTTTCGCGTTTATCGTCTCACTCGATGATAATATGTTTCTCACGATAATGTAAGTTCATTCGCCGTACCCGTAATGGGTTTACCCTGTTCACTCTGTTAGTGCCCGTGCAGTCTTATCAACATCAAAGTTTACTTAGGTGATGTATTCCAAATTGATGGGAAAGCGCCGGCCGGGAAAATATTGTTCCTCATTGGCGTGCGCGCGCGAGCGAGAAGCAGCGGAAAATAATAAAAATGGCAGTCTACCCGACGATCTAGCAAGCGGATAACAAATTCGCGAATTTCCCGTCAGGAACGTCCGCCGTCACGGATAATAAGTCGAGGATGATGGCGCGCTATTTTCCATGTACCCTCCGTTATATGTAAACATTTTTCCGCACCGTATACCTTACATTCCGCGATCTCTCTATGAAATCCTCGCAAAAATAGCTAGATGTCTTTCAATCTCAATAAATGGTTAAGTAAAAAATACTCTATTAGCACCCTGACTTTCTTGTAAAAAAATTATTATTCTAAATCAGTCAAAGAAGTTCAACAGTGATCCATCTATATGAAAACTTGTATAATACTATTCTCGTATTTGAATTAGATTAATTATTTGATTTAGTTTGCATCGCAAAAGATCAAACTAATTTTTTTCATTTGCGAATCACGGTGCTTTTTCTGTTCGATATTCCCGGATGAAGCTTAGTGGACTTTTTCACGCGAGAATCCTTGCCGCGAGACGAACCATCGTGTAACAAACGATTCTATTATCGGGGTCTGCGCCGTGCGATGCATCCCGGTGACGACAGGGCGTGAGAAACGGGGTGTACTTTCCCGCGGATCTGGGGATATACTCGAATCGCGTCGTCGTTGCCCAGAGATGAATACGTGACGGTGCGGTAATGCACTCTCCGACATTTCGAGAAAGAGAGAATCCGGGAGCAAATTAGACGGTGGACGAGAATGTGACAAGATGCGATGGGAAGGACGGAAATCTGACATGTGGCCAAAAAGGAGGCAGAAGAAGAAAGAAAAAAAAAATAAAATAAAAGAGAAGAAATGCCTTAGCACGTAATGTCGCTTTTCGACGCTAAGCTGGGAATTAAAGCTGCAAGCTGTAACTTGTCCGGAGAGATGATAAATGATGTATTCCGCGTCGTGCGATGCCCGCAAAAAAAAGGTGCCATTTGAATCGTGCGAGTTGAGTTTCCAGTTTGGGATTTGTACCGTTAACGTGCAGAAAATTTCTTTCCTTTAAGAAAAAACGTAAAAGAGTAATGCAACATTCTGCTTTTTACAAATTTCACATTCTCGTTATTACTTGAAACTGTATATTTACTCACTTATTGTGATTCGTTGTAAATCATTATTTTTTAAATTAAATTAGAGAATATTTTGTTGGTAACTGTCACGCTTCCTTTACGGTTCGTTAGAGGGAGGAGGATTGTGATCATTACGATGCGACATAACAAGGGATACGCAAAACCCCGGCCAAAAATGCCGCTGTCGCCGTCGCTGTGTGATTTACGTACATCTTTTTTCTCACGGCAGAACAAAATCGTTGCGTCCACGTTGCATCAAGACTACGCACAACGTAATCCATTCTCTAACGCACGCAATCGCATCGTGCGTTACACGCAATCCACATTATCGCACGCCACGCGTCTGATAAATATTTGCAGTAAAAAAACTCTGAATAGCTTTAAACGAATTCAATTAAATGTTATAATAAATCATACATAAAAGTTTGCCAGGAAAGCAAAGTTGCTTGCAAAGTTGTTTGCCAAGAGCTATTTGCTTCTATTTTCAAATTCCCTGTAACTTAATATATACAACCAATTACACATAAAATATAATTGTATACATATTGAGGAATAAAATAACATACGCTTGTCTTATTTCAACGCAGTCTAAATACCGCGAATAATAGGAACGCGAGAACCTTTCACACGCGTTACAAAGAAGTGAAGCGGCGTGTCGGCGAAAACGATTGTGCGTGTGCAAAGTTAAGAAATGAAGGAGAAAAGGGAGAAGAAACGAGCGCTTCTCGATGATACACTTGATGCAATTGATGCACTTCCCCGTATGCGTCATTGCATTCGTATGGAAACGTTATTGTCCGCGGGACATAATGGCTGTCATGCTTTATGATCCGTGGATACATTTTGTTCCGTCGTTCGCGTTATGATTCGCGATACAGATAGCTTTCGCCTTTCATACAACAACGACTGTCTAGACGCACGATGCGTGTGCGTGCGCCACTCCACTATATTTCCTCAAAACACGATCCTCACGACAGAACGAGCGCTATTTCCTATTTAGTGAGTAGTTACTACCGTCGCGATTTCAATCTCTTTTCCTCCTTCGTACTGCTAAAAGAAGAAAAAGAGGTGTCTGTTACGGAGTAAAGTAAGTGCGGTAGAAAGATGGCAGAAAGATTAATGCGAGAGACGATACATCTATGGAAACGAAGCCAAATGAAAACAGGAGGCCGCGATGATTAAGATTAATTGGATTCGATATACTTGAGAAAATACCGACGAACAAGCGCGTAATCCGGAGCTACATACATCGGATGTATCGAACAATGTAGCGTTCTTCGGAAGTTTATTTCAAGATAGAGATAGAAATCGCGACGCGCGCACTTAGATACCCGGTGTTTAAATACTTGACAGTACCAGTCGCGCCGCGCCAATTAATTACTCGATGTATTCGCATAATGAAAAGCGTGCAGTCTCTGGGGGAACGCACGCGAGTTTCTCTCTCCGCTGGAAACGGACGCGGACCCCCGACGTCTCGTCGCCGTGAAACACCAGCGAACGTTTGCCTCTGGGATCCGATCTCTTTTTTTGTCTCCGCAGGAGATACATTCGGCTCGGATTAAAACCCCATCTGTTACAAAGTTGAGTCCGCCGCGAATGTAGAGCGGCGCGGCCGCGGAAAACCGCGTTTCCATGTAGGAAACGTAATTGGAAGCGGCACGGACAATACCGTCGGAAAAACCTCATTAAGAGCCTCTCTTTGATGCACCAGCGGAATTTCAAAAATCCGCTACAAAGAGCTCAATGAATCGTCCCGATGATAAATTTTATACGTTGTGATTGGATACGACGATCGAAGTCTTTGTGAGACTTACGTAGCGAAATTGTGCCACGAAAGACAATACGCTATTGAAGTACTCTCAATACGTATGCAAAATCGTTGCGGAAAATTAAAAGGGCGTAAGTCTAGAGATTCAATTTTCAAAAGAGGCATGCAAATGGACTTTCGAGATAAATTAAATAAATACGGAGAGAGAGAGAGACAGGGAGATAAAATATAATCGTAACAACTTTTCGGAGTCTATTCATACAGTTTCATTTTAGGATACACAAATTGTTTATATAAAATCACAGCGCTCTTTTATTAGAAGACAAATCACATTGCTGCACTGCCTGCAATTATATTCTCTTCTTTTTCAATCAAATCTATATTCGAGTGTTTATTCAAATCATGTAAAAAAATTCCCTGAAAATTCCCGGATTTCCCAGGTATTTTTATTAAAAATTCCAGGTAAGATTAGAGAATTTTTAAATGCAATTTTGAAATAAATTAATTTTATTA
>NJRQ01000034.1:930087-948687 GCA_003063805.1 Aphaenogaster ashmeadi | reverse complement strand
TGCACCTAACCATAATTATTTACAATTTAATTATAGTCACTAATATCATAAATTTTTCTCTCAGTGCTGACGAGCGATTAATAACTAATATGACCTGAAAAACAGTCCAAGGACGAATGAAATCGGTCCTCGTGCCCGCCGTACAGTACAAATCGATAATTGGTGCATCAGTCATTTTACGCCTGAAATTTCCAATCTTCGCAAAACACGACGCGTACTCGGCAGAACGGTCGTATTTTTCGTTTGATTCTCGTACGCTGATTACATTATCGTTCATTTTACGGCGCCGGATGTTTCGCTCGTTTAACAATCGCACGTATTTTTTGCTCGCGTGCAATTTGCGGGTCTTCCGATTTCGAATCGAATTAATTTCTGCCATCCGCAGTTTGGCCTGTAAACAATCAATGCGATTAACGTAATCGAGGCCCACACTACTCGCCCATTCGCACCGGCGCGCCGGCGTGGCACGCAGTTGTTTCGCTGACAGATGCCGTATGGTGCACTGATTAAAATTGCAATCATCGGACGAGACCGCAGAATCCGATAAAAATCGAAGGTTCAGTCTGTCTGCGAAGTATCGTCGAATAAATTGGCAATGGTCACAGCTGGCCGTTCCGGATTTGTGTAGAAACCGTTTGTAGAGATTTAGCGACGTAGCGCGAAAATTTTTTTCGGAACACGTAACAGCTCCATAATTTCCGTATGTACTTTCATGACCGACCCGCGGACGACACGGACACGATAGAGATTTAGCGTGAAACGCGCAGTGAAAATATAGGCTAAACGTGCCGTGACCTGCAATCCTGTTTACGTTTTACGATTTATTTCCGGCGACGGGCGCTCTGTAATATCAAGCAGTTCTCTGAGAAATGTAAAAACTCCAAACGAATCTCCCGGACTCGCTCGAAACTTCGTCCGGGACAACTATTCCCGTGTAACAAGTCACCGAACTTCGTTCCCAGAAACTCGATTACGTTTTGAATAAATTAACGAGAGTCTTTTCCGAGCGCGCTCGTTACTCTCGCGGAAACTGGGACGCGACCTTCTTCGCGCGACGGAAAAAGAACCGTCCGAGGAACGTCAGTTCGGAAAAGTTGCAGCTTCATGACACCAGCCTAACTTTGCTCGGCCGAGACGCTCGCAAGCAGAGTCTCCCTTGTCATCGCGCTGACAAATTGCTTCGCGCGAACCGTCGCTGGGTGCTAACGTAAACACGGAACGTCGTGCGGAGATTGCTGCACGGGCAACACTTGATGCTGATACACGGGCGGATGCAAGTAGCAAAGGTCGACCTATCGATGAGGCGCCGGTCTGCATCGACGGATCGATAAGGGTTTCGACAGCGGCGAACAATAGCCCGAGCACGCCGCGGCGGCCTTTATTTCAGGTGAGAATGGCGGTCGGCAGGTGGAAAATGACAGTAAAAAGTTTCCCGAAAGAATTATGAATCCCCGGCGACGATGGCGGCGGGACGGGAGGGTGCAGACCGTTCATTCATTCGTATCCCAACCGCGTTTTATGGGAATTCCGTCGGAAATATTTCAATACTCGGCGGAATAAGTAGTGGCTCGCGGGGTAGCCTTGCTTCGTCCGGTCTCTCGCTCTCTTTCGCATCGCTCTTGTGGCGGTTCTGTCACATTTGCCGCACAGTAAGCCATGATACCTGGAACATTAGATATTCTTCAATCACCCGAAAGGCGATATTGAAAACCTGAATAAGCTATATGAAATGAGCTATACCAATAAAAATGTCATACTGACATTTGTGTGAAATTGTTCGATTATAAGATGGAACGCCGCGAGAGTAACGTAGGACGCCCGCCCGGATTGTAGGGAGATTCAGGTTCGAATCCTGGTTGAGGTGTTATTTTTCGCAATAATTTCTTTAGTTTTTTCGGGGAAAAGGGGGGATCTTATAGATGCTTGTTAACATTAATGACCAAAACCCACGGTCGAAACAGCATTCTACTCGATAAGAACCAAAACCCATGGTCGAATCGTTGTAAAAAGATCTTTAATAAATTTGGCCAGTTATGTCGATTATAATTTACTTTGGTTATTTATATACTGGCGAAGAGAAGACGTTATCTGCACTGAGAGAAAACGAAATAGTTCTGGCAACTATAATTTGGCAACTCTGAAATTTAAGTAGTTTGCAACTAGTTTTACGAAGTAATAGGAACTAAAGTAGTACTGAATACTATAAAAATATAGTCACGCTAACTACATTTGTGAACTATTAATTGCTGTCTCTTATACACATCTAGATGTGTATAAGAGACAGGTTATATAGACTTCAAACAAGTAAGATATTATGACAACAACATTTTTCCAGTTTAGACAAATATTTAGACAAATATGTATAGTTTATCCAACGATTTACTATAAATGGTTAATATTACTATGTTTTCTTAGTTCATATAACTTATTTGTTGTTGTTACTGCAACTTTATAGCACATAGTTGAGGCGCTATTTGTCCACAAATTTCTAGTTGCTGATACGACTTTTTTCTCTGAGTGTGTAGTTTACAAGATGGAAATTTAATATTTCTATGATTGCTCTGGTGATACATGTACTGATTTAATATTGTAAATTTAACTCGTCTAAAGAATCGAGTTCCGTCGATTTTTCGACGGATTATCCGGATAGAGAATTTACCTCTCCGTCAGGGATATACGAGGCGACATACACGGTGCAAAGCATTTCAAAGAGCCTACCGGGGAGTCGGATTACAAAGAAAGCCGGAGGCGCAAAGCTAATTCTGAATTAGGTGTCTGCTTACAATCTGCCGTTGTTGCCGAGACCGTGCACTTTATTTGTTACGAAGTATAACAGCTCGCAGTAAGTGCACGAGTATCTGCACAGAAGCGGTTTTGCATCTTTAAATTCCTGAGAGGGTAGAAAAGGCTATTCAGAGACGCGCTTATTCGCAAGACGATCGGGGACTGGGCTTTTTAAGTGGATATCGTGCCTGACTCGTCCACCCACCTACCGCACATTGCAAGATTCACAAAACCTACACATCTTTCTCCGCGCATATGCATTTATATGTGTGTGTGCACATGTCTTAAGAGTTTAATAAAAAGAAAGATATAGATATTTCAATAACCGGTTCTAAGAATTTTTGAATCTTTTACTGACGTGAGAGAATATCATTTTTGTCGAGATTTTTTGATGGAATTATTCGAGCTCCACGGAAGCGAAAATATTATTTCTTTTTTACGTCGGAGGTGCGCCGAATTATTTCCAGTGGATCGAAAATAAGTTGGAAATTCCGTTAATTGACTTGCCTCGTACTACGTTTAATAGTTCAGTGAATAGCGTAACAATTCTCAAATGTAGCACCACATTTCCGTAATGTTATACCAGAGTAAAATTTCAATTTTCCGGACCATAAAGTATACGCTGCGTAGGTGAGCCCACGAGCAGATCGCAAGCCGAACGATCTTCTAAACGGATATCGATGAAATGGTATATCATCTGTATTAAAATTACAGTAATTTTCTGATGCAAGAGAAATTCCACTGTTCTCAACGTACGAACTCCATCATATTATTTTCTGTACTCTTTGCAGGAAATCGTTTTAGCGGGTATACCTATTTTTTTTTACATCGCGTAACGTTAAAAGAGATATAACCAATTTTTCAATGGAATCTGACTTCCTCGCGAAGCGTAATGTAGTTTTCAGCTTGACAACGGAGCCGAATATTACGGCTAAAGAGGAGCAGGAGAGAGGAGAAAGCGGAGAGAGACAGACAAATCAAGCGTGCATAATCGATGTTCGCTGCGAGAACTCTTCATAATCCAGTCTCGATTCACCTCTCGAATCTCGTCGCGGTATTAATCAAGGCGTTACACTTTCTGTAATCTCCAGACCAAATTCCAAACAAATTATCCCGGGATCTCGGTGGACAAGCAGCTCGTGGCGTTTTATAAATGATCTCCGCGGAATAAGGAATTGCGAACATTAGTAAAGGGTTGTCAGCGTTTTCTGCGCGGCGTATCTGCCGCAGCAGCTGCCGTTACCGTCTCCGAGTGAGGAGAATTAAGCAGTCTTAAACGCTCTTTGATACCAACGTCGACATTTTGAAATATTTTTCTGCGCCATACCGCTCTACCGCGTTGACGCCTTCATTTTTCACAGCGACTGAATCTCAACCGTAATAAAAGTGTCGAAAAATGTTCTTATTGTTTTCGACGAAGCTTCTTACGGTTCGGATGTCAGTTGCATACGATATATTGTATTACTCGTTACGAATTGTTTGATATATAATGGTTTGATATGGTATATATAAATATATACTATAATGTGTATGTGTGTGTAATATGTGTGATCATGATGCGCGATCGATATTTGCTTGATTAGAATATCTGACGTCCCAAAACTATCGTCTGTGCGTTGGAAACACACTTGTATTCTCGACGTCATAGTTTCTTCAACAATGTTCCAGATGGACGCATAACGAGCCACACACGAACAGTTGATAGGTAGACGTACTAGAATATGAATTTATGTATGATTGACACCGCGTTATATAGTGGTTGATTGCATGTCGAGACCGATAGCGTTCCTTAAATATTCTATAACAATATATATGTACATATACGTCGGTTGTATTGATAAATGCTATGTGTTACGCGATTACTCTAATTTTATTAATCTCGTATATCAAATTTGTACAGAATTTTGCGTCATGAAATTTTGATAGCTAGATTAATCGAAGTCGAAGCTGTCAGAATTAATATGAAAACCGCGATAGTTTTTCAATAATAAACAATCAAAATTTTCTGATAATATCCATAAAAGTAATGATAATTTTACGTAATAATTTTACGAAATATTATAATACGTTCACGACTGCAAACGAAGGTAAATATTTCATTCTTTACATAAAATTTATTAAATTTAATACGCGATATAGCCAATTTATCGGAATTATTACAAAAAAGCAATTATTACACAAAAAGCAGAATGTTCGATATGAATTTATTTTTGAAAATATTAAATATTTCAATTGTCATTTACAAGTCGGTCGGCACGCGACCTTGTGTGCGGTGTACAGCGCGCTGTTGCATAAACACCGCCCTATCATTTGCACCGACGCTCAAGTAAGCAAGTCACGGTGCGAATCGCTCTGCGTATCATCGCGTTATCTAATCCTTGAAGCCATGATCGCAACAAGTACCAAAAAGTACCGAACAGTATTATATTTTACTACTGTTTCAATAATCGGTTATTAGGCCGCGAGATTAACGAGACGCCGGCTATTTACCCAAACATATTTCACGTAATTGATTCTTTTGAAGTAAAATCGAAGTGATTGGAAATAAGAATCTGAAATTATCTCAGTACGATTTCACGAGAGATTATAGATATCTTTAATAATGCTTATAATTAGACCCAAATATATTGTGCTTTATATACATTTCTCATTAATTCAAATTATTTAAATTATCTAATGTTAGATCCAAATATATTGTGCTTTGCATTTCTCATTGATTTAAATGTAATTTATTTATTACTATTTCTGAATTGAAAACGCGAAGTAACGATCAAATCTTTGCATCTAATCAAATGATTTAACGAAAGCTATGTATGATACATTAAACGTTAATAATATTTCGTTTATTTTTCGCGGAATTGCGCGATTTACATTGATTAGATTTAGATTACGTTAGAAGCGCCAAATAAAATCTCGCAAAATCATCGTATTATTTAATCAAAAGAAATTTTTATCAGTTTTTTAAATTATTTAATCTTATTCTTTCCAAGATGCAAAATTTTCAGTATAAAAATAGTAACAATAAATTTATTTGCATAAATACTTTTTCCAACAATATGGCATGACAAATTTTATTTTTCAATTATTAGATTTAAAATTGCAACGTATTGAAATTAATTTAGAAATCAAGAAATTGAATATTCAAGATAATTTTATTGGCTGTGTTTAGAAAAGCAGCTTTGTAAGTGCTGTAATATGATCCTTAAATATGATTGGTTTATATACTTAGATCTAACGAGGAACAAGGGCAAGAACCGATCATATTAAAGAATCTTACAAAAGTTGCAGAGCTGCTTTCTCTGCTGTACGCGGCCATTGTATAAAGCATTGAAATATATCAAGACAACATCGGCTCCCGTACGGTCTTACTATTAGTATTTATTTTTTACGGCGTAACCAAAACAGCGCGCCGTTACTTATACAAGCAGAAGTTTTCGCGTTTCAACACTCGAGTAAACAAGACGTAGTGCGTAGTCGCTACGTCGCGTTACTTTTTGAGACGCGATCGGCACAAATATCAAAAAATATCAAGTACTATGGTAGTATTATTACAAGCGATTAGTAGCACGTGTGATTAACGATTCATAAGCGTAACGAAGCGATGAACAAAACAATATATTTGACATGACTTATTTATTAAATATAAGAATCGAAGCCAAGGATAGAATTTATAAATTATTTCTACAGTCGAGAGTTATTTCTTCAACAATGCTTAGAATTGAACATTTGACGCTTTGAATTGTTCATTAATCGAAACGTCATTTGCCTACTATTTTCAGATCAGTGCGATACACTCGTTGGATTGAATGATTCAATTAATAGAGTCGTCGCAAATTTAGCTGAGTAAACGAACCATAGCCGGTTCGTCGCGTCGCGCGTTAATTTCGGGAGTGCCGTACAAGCGGTACAAGTATAATCGAATGAATAGACTTTTATTGATAATTAGTTCGCGCTCGATTGTAGTTAATCGCGAGTGTTTTTCGCAAGTGGGTGTTATGTGAGGAGACTTGACAACCTAGACATCGTGAAAGGAGAAGGAGGCTTAGGAGAGATATTAGGTGCCAGCGAAACAATCTTGCGGTAAGTAATTTATTATTCATATATTTTTATGTGGAATTAATTATTTATCTATTCCTCTTTAATTGGATTCAGATTAAAAAACTGAATTAATAAAAAGAAAGAATTAGAAAAAAGATATTTATTTAAGAGATTCTTATACAAGAATCTTATATAAAATTTTATAATAAGAATTTTTTTCTATTTTATAGATAATAAGATTTTTTTATCTATATAAAAGTTTAAGCTTTTATAAATAGTTTTCTCGAAAACACAATATGATTATTTCATTATACATGAAATTTATGAAGGACGAATATAAAATTCAATGCGTAGATTAATTATTTTATAAAATATTAATTATTTTAAACGTTTTATAGCATAATTATTTTGGATATTTGTGTGTTATGGAATCGACGTAGTTCGATATAGAAGATAACTCCGCTGTTGCGTATCTGTTGGTGAGTAATGGTTTGTTAATAAACATTTTTTTATTAAAACTAAATATCAATGATATTTTTTTATTAAAGTAATGGATCTGTGACAATTATATCAAATATACATATCACGCATCTAGATGCATATATGCATCGATTTAATAACAACATAAAAATATACGATCTCACAGATCTGTTGCCTTAAAATGGATATGCTAGAAAAGATTAGAATGAATGTTTAATCCTGTACCATTTATTGATTGATATGCATTTTGTATGATTTATTGTACGATATATTGATTGCGCATACGAGAGTAAACTCGCATGCACACATTTTATATACGAGTAGGATCTCCAAAAAAAGCATTTGGGAACATGAGTGAGATCATGTCACGAGATGACATGATATGATAAATTAATAATGTAATTTGGGAAAAATTAAACATACATTATCAAGTGTCAAATATACATTATAATTAATAAAATGTCAAATTTGTTATTTAATTAGATATTGCAAAATGAGACAAATAAAATAACATAACAAAACTATAGTAATAAACCAAAAATATTGACATTTTTTAAATTAAAAATTTGTATGTAAATTCCCTCATAGTGTATTTACGTCTGAGGCACAAAAATAAAGATTATACGAAATATTTATATGTTTTATTCATTTATGTGAAATATAGAGAAAGTAAAAATATTTTACATAAAGAAATAAAACATTATTTTAAATAAATTATTTAGTTAAATAAACAAATTAAATTAAATAAATACAACTGATATTTATAGAATATGATGAAAGAAATGGTCAGGGTTGGGAAAGTTACTTTTGAAAAGTATGTAAGTCGTTATCGTTATTCGTTACCCATTGAAAAATGTAACTCGTTATCGTTATCGTTACTCAAAAAGTATGAGTCATTACAATTTCCGTTACTATTAATTCTGATAACCTTTTTTTTAAAGCGATATCCGATATGCCTACGCCCCTAATTGATCACTTCAACACAAAATCTATGAATAGTTGGAATTAATCACAACATGGTCAAATATAACATTCCCTTTTTTTAGATCTTGCTTGTGCACGTTCCATTCATATATACGTGCAAAATAACAATAAAAGTAACGATTATATTCGTTACCGTTATTCAAAAAATGTAACAACGTTACCGTTTTCGTTACTAATAAAAAAATATTATGTTATTAATCCGTAACAGTAAAAACGTAACAAGTAATGCGTTACTTTCCAATCTTGGAAATGATTAATATTTGTTACAATGTAAATATATATTGAGTTTTTATTTTCCTTTCTATCTTCTTTTCTTTTTATTCTTTTAGGATTAATATTGTATAAATTGGAACACGAAAATGATTATAATATTCAGAGAGTAATATGTATATTCCTGATATATTATATTAAAATAAATTTTGATAATATTATAAATAATTTAATAATGAGATTATACATATATAGGAATGTAAATTTATATTATAGATTAAAAACTATGCAAAATATTATGCAGGATGTTCAAAATATTTTCCCGGGAGAACATGAAAAATTTAAATCGAGAGATAGGCCAGTGACGGTCATAGCGGATCTTAGTGCTCCAATAATATTAATGTGTGACTTTTCTATAAACTGCGCGCCGTTACTAGCGATCTTGAAACGCAGCTCTCGAATATCACAACATTAAATTGAAAATCAATTTTAATGATACTGATGCTAACATGCATCTACAAGATTCCCCCCTTCCCACCCCAACCCGAAAAACTGTAAAGAATTTATTGCGAAAAATATTACCTCAGCCAGGATTTGAACCTGGACCTCCCTACAATCCGTGAGGGTATCGTAGCCAGTTCGACCACCGAGTTTTTCGAGTTGGGGTGGGAAGGGGGGAATCTTGTAGATGCTTGTTAGCATCAGAATCATTAAAATTGATTTTCAATTTAATGTTGTGATATTCGAGAGCTGCGTTTCAAGACCGATAGTAATGGCGCGCAGTTTATAGCAAAGTCACACATTAATATTATTGGAACACTAAGATCCGCTATGACCGTCATTGGCCTATCTGTCGATTTAAATTGTTTATACATATATGCGGTCTTATCTTAATTATTATGAAAAATTTACTTCAATAGCAATATTAATTGCAGAAATGCATTATTTTTTTTTCTTTTGGATCTTACGTCATCTATTTTGTATTTATCATCTGATGTATCTTTAAAGTGAGATTTGATATTCATAACGATGAATTGACGAATCATAGAATATGGGCCTTAGATTTTGTCAGTTCACATGTAGCAATCATTATTTGTTATTTTTCATTTATTAAATTCTGAATGTCATTGAAGTTTTGTGTTTCTCTATTGTGAAATACAATTCCTTACATTCACGAAATGTAATCGAATTTTTCGTAATTAGAGAGCATTGATTTAAAATCTTTTTGAAGCTGAAAATATATCTTTCAAATATATATCTGTATCAAAAGTGTGTAATGAAAAAACGCGCATTTAGTTGATGTGAATTTAATGTAAATTTTAACGAACTTTGTCGCGAATTTGTACTTAATATTTTAGTGGCCTTTTTGCGTTTGCGACATGTTCGTGTATCATGTAAAATCTTTATGCTTATTCACCGGAAATAGAAGGAGTATATTTCTCCTTTCTATTGATCTCTGGATGTATACGACTAGAATGGATATGGCCAGAAGCAACAGAAGGTAAAACTAATTTGGATGGAAAAATAAAGAGAAGCTACATAAGGTAGGTTGATGTACAATCGCCAAGCAATATGATTAAAAGGTATACAAGATAAGTCTATAATATTTTTTAATATACATGCAATCGCATGTCAAAGGGGGAAATATGCCGTTAAAATAAATCTCGATTGTTTACAAATTAAAATCCCAATCAGTCGCGAATTAAAACATTGTTTAAAATCTCAATTTGCGTACTCTCGCTTTCCCCATATCTTGATCGCGGATCAGTGATGATGCTGGATTAGTAGATCCGTTATTGATCGGTGGTATCTGCGGTCGTGAGGTACGATTGGAGAATCCTTACTAAAGCAAGGGCTATAGATTGATGTATTAAGTACAGATACCGATAGGCAGAGCATACTATCGCAATTCAGATAGGTAGGGATACTATTATAAATCAAGTAGGTAGGAATAGTATCAAAATTCGGGTAGGTAGAAGTATTATTACAATTCGAGTAGGCAGAGAGGATTATTATAAGAGAATTGAAAAGGCATAAGAATAGTTTAGAAATAGATATTGGAAAATATATAAAAATAGATATACAAATAATAAAAATATACTTATAAAAATACTTATAAAAATATAATTATAATTATACAGTAATGTTAAATAATCTTAACATTAAATTTATTTTTTTAAAATGTTAATTGGATATAAATATGTTGATAACACGTTTTATTTTATATTAATTAATTAAATACCAATAAATAAATTAATTAATTAAATTATGTAATATTAATTGTAAAATTTGTTAAGTTATGTAAAGTTATGTAACATTATTTATGTAAGACTGCAATGTATGATAACACAAAGTTTATCAAATTAAAGCGTTTAAAATATTTGTTCTAAAAATCTTTAAAAGTTTAGTAGTTTATATTTCGAATACTAAAGAATTGTTAAAATAAATTTAAGAAATTCTTTATTCAAATTTAAATAAAACTTTGAATATTTGATGCTAAGCCAACGATCAAATATTAGTTTTCACTCATAAAATTTGTGTCCGTATTTTTAATATTACATAATCGCAAAAATATTTGACAAAATTATTATGAAATTTTGGATTTGTATTGTCGCTACAATTATAAATGTCATAATTCGGAAGACGAAATCTTCTGTTTCGTTGTTCATAAAACGTATTTGCAAATTCTATATCGCAGTCAATGTTCGCTAACGGAATCTTAACGTTTTCTAAGCCGGCGATTTTGGCGCACGAACTAAAGCTGGAAGTCGCGTGCAATTTACAAAAATCTATAGCTGGTTGTCGCAAGGTTCTAGCATTAAAATGAAAATTAAAATTTAAAAAATTGCTTTATAATATTATGCTCGTAACCACCCGTTGATTGAAATTAAACGAAATTTTCACGTTACAAATCTAAATAGAAAAAATTTCAAGTTCATAAATATGTAAAAATTAAAATTTAAAATTTAAAAAACTTTTAAAATTTATTAAATATATATATTTTTAAATATAATGAAATACTTTCATATAAAAGTGAAATTTAATATTTCTTTTATATCTACCTCTTTTTTGTATATCTCTTTTTAAATATTTTAAATATTTTTTTATATATTTCTTTTTTGAATTTTTTGAATTTCTTTTTTTAAATTTTATTTAAACGCTCATTTTGAGGAACTTAAAATCAATTTATTGTTAGATAACTGCTGTAATCATAAATACAAATCATAAAGTTGTCTACGTCCCTATAAATATAAAATGACGTAAAATTATGTTAGCGGTTGCGAAAGTGTTAAATTATACATTTTGCGTTAAATATTTATTAGAAGCTATTGCGCGAGTATTCCTTCCACGTTCTTGAACGCGATCTCTGCCTATCGATGATAGTGCCCTATCGCTGTTCCTCGTGTCAGGTGAACAAATGGTTTGTACAGGAAAGTCGAAAGAACAGAAAATCGAAGCGATTATTATTAAATGTTATTTCTCGTTGCTTTTGCGAACCATTTGAAATGCTTAATTTGATGCCACGTTGAAAGCACAGGATTCCTGTCGCAGAGTTGGAATTAAATTTTCTTGGCGGTTTCCTGAAGCAGCGGTAGAAGCATATGTATATCTAGACTGATTGTGAGTGTTAAGGAGTGGGGGTAGAGGTGCACGTAGAAAAGGACTCACTCTGTTCCGTATAGAGACCCTATGTAGGGTCTCTATTCCGTGCCCCTTTCGTTCTCCCTCATACGTTTTGTACGCCTGTGCGAGCGAGAGAGAACGCAAGGGGCACAAAGCAGAGTGCATCCTTTTCTACGTGTGCTGTACCCCGACTCCTCAAATAAAGGCAAACGCTCAGTCTAGATATACTATGTCTATGGGTAGAAGCAATGAGTTAACGACGACCTATATTTCACAATCGATTCACCGATTAAATAGTATTAATAGTAAATTAACTTTAGTCAAGTTAACAAATTTTTTTTTCCGTGTACATCTAGACATCGAAAACAACGTAGCGAACTACCTGGATCTCGTCAATGGCAATCTGGGACACGTAGACATCGAATTCGAAGTATTAATACCTCTAGACACCAAATTCTAACCAAATTCAACACCAACGATCTCTTTGACAACGATCTATTCACTAATTATTAACGTTAAAACGGCGTGCGGCGAAACAAAATCACAAGAAATTTAGTTTAACTTTCTAACACTACTATATCGAAGGATTAAGGGATGGAGGGTTGAAACAAGTTTTATTATAAATGGGACTCTATAAGCTATCTAATGAGATATTATTTATTACTCTATGATTATTAGTTGCGAAGATATAAGCGTTCAAAGTGTGACATGTTTTCGTTGCATCCGTGCTCGCGAAGTTACCCCCTACCCCGGAGAAAGACGTAGTTCTACGTCAAAATTTCAATTATAATTAAGTAATAAATAAGTTATAATTAGTCAAATCAAGTTAATTTTACGATTAATGTGTACAAATGATTATATTTTGTTCTTTAACTTTTGGTTTCTTTTAAGAAACATTTTCAGACACTGAGGACATCAAGATTAATAGTAGATTTAAAAATAGCACCATTTAAATAATTTATATTATCCTATAATAAAATACATGTGCAATCTGTAATATTCCATTTAAGAAATGTTTAGTTGTCAAATATAATTTTATGAAAAAAGATAATACTCTTCCTGTGAATAGCTTTTCAGATTATATGAATTAATTAAATCTGTACGTGTACTAAAAAAATTCGAGACAAGTTAAGAATAGATATTTCTATATTAGTGGAATATTAAATTTAAATTATCTAAATGTTAGATGCATTATTTAAATAGTAATTAAATAGTTATTAAATTTTAATAGATAATATTTATTTAAATAGCTTTATTCAAAAGTTTCTTTCAATATTACAGAAGTAAATTATAAATTAATAAATTTTATATCATAAAATATATTAATATAACATTTTTTCAAAATCACACCGTTATCGGATTTAATTTGTCTTGAATAATTAATACCCAAGAATTATTTGTACCCACACATAAAATTAGCTACGATAAAGACGCATGTATTTTATTATTTTTAAATATATTTATTCGTAACAGGTTTTCTGTAAAGATTGTTCTATTTATGTGTCGTTTTCCAATAAGAAGAGATATATTTCTTAATAATGGGAGCATTATATTTTTTCGCTTGAATTTTGCTCTCGTTTATTAAAATACGGTATATGAATATCAATTTACTTATCATGAATATACTCGGGATTTGCATAATATTTGCATTACTAAGGATTTAAAAAATGGTAATTGTCGTTGACTCGCTGCTGAAATCATTGCTATCAGATGCGGTCCGGAAGGTCCGCGATTCGTTCTTTTCTACAACGGAGTCCCTGATATTCGACGGATCATTTAACCTTCTTTTGCGGATTGATCCCATGGGAACTGATAGAAACAAAGCACGTTGAACTCGCTCTTCATCTTAATTAAAGATTATTCTTCTCTATATTGGATATTAATCGGCGTTCCACCAAGTGGAGAGTCTTGATTTAACTAAATCGTTAGGCCATTATTCATCATAGAACGCGGTGATAATACGATTTCTCGTAATTTCTCACGATATTTCAAAATCTATAAGACTTTAAAAAGTAAAGATAAAAAGATACAAAGAAAGAAAGACGACATTGGATTTTATACGTGCGATTGATCACTTGTTCGATACCGAAGTCGTATATATACGCGATGGAAAAAACGTTCTGTGTCCATTAAACTACATTCATCGTCGCGTAAAGCAATAATAATTATGAAGGACTCATTGCATCGGAGATATATTATCGAAGTTAGGCGTATTGTAATCATGAAATATTACTATTTAATTTACTTGTCACATTTATGAATATTCAACCACAATTTATTTTATTTGATCGATGAATTACATCGAAGCTATACGTTTATCTTTTCTCAATAGTCTCGCAGAATGCATTATTATTTTTATTCTGATATTATTTATTCTCATATTATATATTTACTCTTTCTTATATTTGAGAAACAAAGTTAATAAAACAAAAATAAATGTATTTTATTTTGTACAAAAATAAATGTATTTTATTTTGTACAAAAATAAATGTATTTTATTTTGTACAAAAATAAATGTATTTTATTTTATACAAAGCTAAATGTATAATATTTAATTTTTTTTTTATCATGGTTGTTGGAGTTTTATAAATCTTTTTGAGCTGTGTTCTTTAAAGTCTATAATAATAAATATTGCATAATTTGATTTATTATATGCATTTTCGATGTTGTGTGTAATTCTGCATTAATAAAATTTCTTGAATATACAAATAATGTAATTATATATTTTATTATGTATTTTATAATATTGCATTGTAATCTATCACATTATTTTAAATATTGTATATTGTAATTTCAAATTGTTTTTTGTTATTTGTTTTTTTATAAAACTAAATTGCTCGGAAGAAGAAAATTGTAGTTTGATAAAATATAAAAAATAATAAAATAAATATTGTAAAATTACAAAATATAAAAATGTAAAAATACAAAATTAAAAAATAAAAAGCATACATCAAAAGGAAAAAGGATTATTGATTGGAATTGATGAGGGAAATAAGTTGGTCCCTCTATAAGTTGGCCTATTTTTACCAGATAAAATTTTAAGATTTAAACTTGAAAGTTTAATCCGATTTAGAAAAATTCTGAGCTAAATTTAATTATTATACATCCAATTACAATGATATCCGATAGATGCGGAGCAGCTTGTACACTTAATATTTTCTGTTATTAATCAATTTGTTACAATAGTAACTGATTGCTGTAATTTGCATTGTACATGTACATGAGAAACTAAAAGATAAAGTCAATTGAATAGTAATATGAAGCAATATTATCTGATCTGTGAAAATCAATAACAAGTGATAGATCAGTATATGTATCAGCACAGTTATAGATTTGAGTTCGTAAAGTTTACGCAATATCTTTCGCCAGCTTTGATCGATTATAACGAGAAAACTACTGTTTCGACATTTTCATATCAGGATTTTCGATCTTAATCAATTTCTAGAATACGCTATCAAACGGTAATTGTAGAGCATCCTATATTTCATACGATGTATTATACACAATATGGATTTATACACATTCAAGAACGCAAATCAGAGAGAGAATCACTGATAAACTGGATTCGCAATAATAAGAACGCGACTCGTGTGCCACTGACATTAAATTCAAGGTGTAGTTCACCGGCGAAGTAATACACTTTCACATTTTTTTCGGACTATATCCTCGCCGGTGCTCTTGTTATTCGCAATCGAGATGGTTTCGCGAGTTCTTTCGCATCCGTTCATTCTACGATGTTCAACTACACCTCCGGGATTCCAACGAGTTCGAGGTGCCGATCGCAGACCGGCGAGCCCCAGTAACAGATAATTAGACATCGCTATGTGGGAATGACGAAGAATCGGTGCATGGGCTCTGCGTAGACGCACACCCGTGGGGTACCATTATTTCAACGCTGGGATGTTCAAATAATTGAACGTTGGCCGATACGTGGCGGCGAGTTGTATCGTATAACGGTTATTCACATGCTGCGAATCGTATCCTGCGGAAACGCCGAGTGCTTATATCAACCTGCGAGGCAGCACGATGTCTATTTCAAACCGCCAATCTTCCACTCTTGTCTATATATACCTCTCCTCTCTTCTCGCGCTTTCTTTCACTGTTTCACGCGGTATACAATGTATCCTAGAAGCATATCGAAAGTCTCTTCAGCTAAAGACTTCATAACTCGATGCTGATTTTACCTCGTAAAAATTTTGGACGAGGTAACCACTTTTTTTGTTCGGCATCTTTTCTATTCTTAACGGCTAGATATTGGGAAAGTTAGGTTCTGAATGAGATCTCGGTTCAAGCAAAGTCGAATTAAGAGTAAAATAAGGGATTGTTATTTATTTGCACTTTCGAGGCATAATTCGCCCACATCCTACATTTATCGACATTGAATAGTTCCGTGATTATCAATGCCTCACTATTAAAACAACCGTCATCCTTTTTGTTTGTTCTCCAGTATCTATGATTGAAAGGCCACATCCGGCCGATCTGGGACGCCTTGTACGCGTGCATGCATTCACCTCCTCCCGCTTCTCGGCCCGCGGTCGACTATCGATAATCAAGGTGTATCCGTAAAGTAAATAGCTGTTTTCTCAAGTGCCGATATCGGCCCGCCATTTTCGAAAGTACTCTTCGCGGTGTACGAAGAGCCCGTGGGGCGTTATGAAAACGATCCATCGCGCGATGGACCACGCATGGTTATATTCACGCGTTGAACGCGTACACGAGGCTGTCTCGTGAAGATCGAACGAGATCAGGCGCCCCGCGATGGACGTGTTAATTACGCGGCGAAATCGCGACAGTCTTAATCGAAGGAGGTCGATCGTCTCCGACTCGTAAACATTGTCCATGGCCCATCGGACGACGACGATGACGACGGTTCCACGTCTGCAGGGAGGAATTGCGGAGGAAAGTGCTCGGGAAACGGGCACGACGGGCGCGTTCTCCGTAAGCGTGTGTACACGCGTTCGGGGGCCGTAAGTGTGCGCAAATCGAGAACGCGGGCAATAGTATTCAGAACCAAAGTATTCGGGGGCTAAAGTGGATGGGTATATACGTGATCGGAGTATCGATAGCGACCGCAGACTTATGGCGAGAACCGCGCGCGAATCGCCTCTGCCGCAATAAACGCGCGAGCCGATATATATGCCCGGGGCCGAAACGTGGCGCTGATACCAGGCCGGTCTTTATTTAATTAATGTAATCGATACGACCGTGTAAATGCGAACGCTTGTTCCTCTCGGCAAAGCGATCGTTTGCCCCCCGGCCGATGGTTCGCGCGAGTTCGGACGAGTTCTCGCTCCTCTCGACGCCCGAACGCACTTATAATGCGTGTATGCCTCGCGATTGCATCGCACGATCCACGACTACACGGTCCATGGACTCCTGAAAGAGAGAAAGTTCAACGCGCGGCTTCCACGTGAACCGCCCGTATGTTTAGCATTGCTAAACGCGAATTATTCCGATGCGAAGTGATTTTGCAGAGAGAGTGGCCAACTAGCCTGTAACGAGCGCAATGCGCGATGGTTACGGTCAATGCCTCCGCTCCGCGCGGCGACTATTTCGGCGCGATCGAAATTCGCGTGTCGAATTATTCATTATAATTATCCTCACGTTGACGTGCCATCGCCGCCACTAGCAAATAGTAGTTCTCACAGCGGAGCGTTTAATAGTCGGAGAAGTTTCGGCACTTGAATTATTTGCTATACGCGGCGCGGGCGCAATTACGTCGCGTCCATTAATCACGAGGTGCAATCACGAGCGACGCGCTTACAGCGCATATTTTATAATTTACTTTCGTACGTCGGGCGCAGTCATTTATTCCGTCGGCCGACCATCATGACAAACCAGCGGCGGCGCATCCTGCGCGTCATTGCGCCAGCCGGTTGCGAGAGCCAATTTTCGCGAAGAATTAATTTACGCCCTCACAGGCCGAGGACTGCGAATCGAAATCGCACCGCGGTGTTTTCGCTACCGGCGCGGCGTCTCGATGCATGCGTACGCACGCATGAATGCACGTGTCGTGCAGTCCCGGGACTGGTTGCAGGAATTTCATCAGCTCTTATCTCACGCGAAGCTCATGTAACCACCACTACCTGACCGATTGCAAAAGCAATTGACAAGTGACAGCCGGTTACGACGATCTTCGACAACAATATTTATACCTGGACGCTTATCGTCTGACGCTGACTTTTCTCAAACGAGTAACGACGTGAGCGTCGAATCGGTTAAATTAATCTATACGTTATCCGATTGCGCAACGGTACATGATGACAATGTAGGCGAACGAAAGCGGCGAGTACATACGATCGAATTTGTAACATGTACAAAGATTCGAGAGCGAAGGGACAAGCCGGCTGATACCACTTTCAAAAAATGTTACCCCTGATAGGGAACATTTGTTTAATTTAGCGAAACCACGACGACGTGTCAATACTTATTCGCACTCTATTGCTTCCTCATAGAGGAAGCTTTGTTTTCGTAAAAAAA
>NJRQ01000034.1:880011-927772 GCA_003063805.1 Aphaenogaster ashmeadi | reverse complement strand
TTCCTCATAGAGAAAGCTTTGTGAATCAACTAAAATGTTGATGATGCATTGTGCCTCTTCTTAATTTGACCCCCTTTAAATTGATGAGGAAGCACTGTGCAAATTTCTAATTTGCACACTTTTTTTATTATAACTACAATAGAGAATTTACAAATTTATCATTTTTCCACGTAATCCCCGTACTTTTCAACGAACTTGGTTCAGCGTTGCACAAGATTGTTTATTTAGCGAACTACGAGGATGAGTCAATATTTATTTGCACTCTTCTTTTTAAATTTATTATAACTACAATAGAGAATTTACAAATCCATTATTTTTCGACGTAATCCCCGTTATACTTTTCAACACACTTAGTTCAGCGTTGCAGAAGATTGTTTATGCCCTCAGAAAAAAAAGATCGTGAACCATCCACCCTGATATATCGCACCTTCAGATTACCATTTGTTTGATCCACTAAAAGAAGCCCTAATTGTAAGAGATCGTCGATCTTCTTCGGATCAATACGTAAAAGATATGGTGCATGCGTGGCTGACCACGAAACCGAAAACTTTTTTTTTTTAAGGACATAAACAATCTTATGTAACGCTGGACCAAGTGCGTTGAAAAGCAAGGGGATTACGTGGAAAAATGATGTGTTTGGAAATTCTCTATTGTAGTTATAATAAATTTAAAAAATAGATTGCGGATAAATATTGACTCACCCTCGTATAATGATACGCGCAGTATCGAACGCGTTTGCCCTCGATCCTCACCTCGTTCCGCCTCCTAAAAAGCACCGGTCGGTGCTGGTAATCGAATACCCTGTGCTCCGCACGTAGCAGGTTTCTCTCTATGCGGGTAGGTTGCTGCGGTTTGTTGCACGACCGGTTGAGTCATCCCGAACGGGCGTTTTTGAACCTGAAAGGTACTGCCGCCGCGGGGCACGTTTGCCACCGTCCGAAACCGCGAAGTCCTGTGAAACCATCATCCTCGTTGCCTACGACCGATTCCTCTCCCGTGGAGCTTGCCTCCGATCGTGGGATAAGAATTCCTACGATCTGCGTCACTCACAGGAATCTACGGTAAAGGGCCGCGCGCTTTCGTCCGCTCGAGCGGCTGGTTTTCTTCGGAGGAATTTTTACGGCCCTTGGAGAGGGGTGAACAGAAGGAACGTTTCGGCTAATAACTCTCTCGACAGAGCCCGCCAACATAAAGCCAATTACGCACGAACAGCTGAAGAACCGTCATCTGTTATCTACTACGAGCATCGAACACATTTTTTTGTCAGCTTGATCTCTAGTGTTCACGATTCGGATAGAATGGCACGCGTTTAAATACATCGTCTATGCGCGCACGAACGGAAATCGCTAAATTACGTGTCCGTTAACGAGCTTGGGTCAATAGGCGGATTTTAAAGTCGATGGCGGAGCGACACTTCGTGCGGAGATCGCGACGCGGATGCGTGTGTTCCGCCTACGAGTGCACACGTGTTTGCGAAAGGGCACGTGAGCGTTGCATAATAAATACACCAGGCTTCACTGAGCGTTACAACTGTCCTCTGCATAGCTCTGCAACAAGATGCGCGCTGTGCATACCGTACATGTGATACCTCTCTTCCTCTTCCTATACTCTTCCTCTTTCTCGTCCGCTTCATCCACTTGATTTTTTTTTATGCCCGATGTGCATCGCAAATATACGTATGAGGATGGATACGCATCCGGGCCAACGATGGGCAGAATTTAAAGAGCACGCAATATTTTATCCGCTAACGGAACATCGCTTCGATTAAACTGGTCGTCGGTACGACAAGCCATGATTCGTACAATCATGACGGTGGCTTTCTTCCGCGGCGCGACTTATCGCGACGAGAGCGATTCGGTTAGTTGCGCCGGACATTAAACTAACTCACATGTGAGCCCCTAAAGTCGTGGCACCTTAAAGTTTACAGCACCACCCGTAGAGGAAGAGTTGCCAGACTTGCGACTACAAACTGCACGATAAAGTACGTTAACGAACTTTTCGCTTCGAACAAGCACTTTCTTCGTGACGAGAGATACGCGAGGCGAACGGAGTAATGGGGATATTATCATATTTATCTCGACGTAGAGATATATTTAACGACATCGTACAATCGTCTCATATTTCTTTCACCAGAGATACATAGTGCGAAAGATTAACATTATTTTTATTGTGCACATGTAGGGTAGGGAGGTAAGATGACAAAGTGGGTAAGATGATGAATTGCTAATTTTTCTAAGCTATTAACAGATAACGAGCCGATGCTCAACTTATTAGAGACTTTAGATAATAATAAATAATCTGTTGTAGAGTTTGATTTCAATCTATCTACAAAGTGAATTATATAATAAGAAATATGTTTTGGATCCACTCATATGTAATTATATGTTGGCTCATAAGGAATGACATAAATATAGTAAATATTTTTACTTTTTTTATAAAATCACAGTATAGAATAGCTAAAACGTATACAATAATATACTAATGTCTTTTATTTTTTGCATTGAAACAGTTTTATTAAATGAATAAATAAATATGATGACAGCGGGTAAGATGACGAACGTCATGCGTGACAGTGTCAAATAATTAGTTAGTTCTTTGATATTGGTTATTTGTGTAAATAAATATTATTATATGCAATTTACTGATTTTTTTAGTTTTTGAAATAAAGTAGTTATGTTATAGTCTCAAATATATAAGAAAATATGAATGTTTTAGATGTTAGACATACAGAGATATAAACTAAATGCAAGTATATTAAACATTGCATATCATTATACAATTATACAATTTGTCTTTAATTATATTAATTATACTTAAAACCTAAAATTTAAAAATAAATTATCTAATAGGAATTTTGGATTAATTTTTGCATATAAGTAAACAATAAATAGAATTATATTAATAATTATTTTTATGTTGTCTTTAACTTTGTTTTATTTTGTACTACACACTATAAGTACTTATTTTTGTTTTAATGTTTTAATATAATTTTATTTTTTTAAATTATATACATAATATATCTGTGTGAAGTTAGCTCCTCAATGTCGAAAAATCAAAAATTTTCTTTTTGCAAACGTTTGCCCATCGTTTGTCCACGAATGCCCCGTTGGAATTTTTCTTTGTCCTCCTCTAGTTCAAAATTTATAAGCAATTCAATTTTGGGAGGGCCAACTTCACACTAGCCCCCCAATGTTGAAAAATCAAAAATTTTCTTTTTACAAATGTTTGCCCACAATTGTTTATAACTTTTGAACTAGAGGGGGCAAACAAAAATTCCAAGGAGGCATTCGTGGGCAAACGATGGGCAAACGTTCTGTAAAAAGAAAATTTTTGACTTTTCAACATTGGGGGGGCTAGTGTGAAGTTGACCCTCCCAAAATTGAATTGCTTATAACTTTTGAACTAGAGGAGAGCAAACAAAAATTTCAAAGGGGCATTTGTGGGTAAACGATGTGCAAATGTTTGCAAAAAAAATTTTTTTGATTTTTTAACATTGAGGGGCCAGTGTAAAGTTGCCCCCCCCCCAAAATTGAATTGTTTATAACTTTTGAACTAGAGGGGGGCAAACAAAAATTCCAACTGGGCATTCGTGGGCAAACGATGGACAAACGTTTGCAAAAAGAAAATTTTTGATTTTTCGACATTGGGGGGTTAACTTCACACAGGTACATAATATTTCTTGTTTTAGTTATATTTTTCTTTCATTGCGTTGAAATATTATAATACCAAAATAAATAATATTAGAAATTTATTACAATACAATAAATCTTTTTATTTATAAAAGAGACTATTTTTAACTTATTTGACTTTTCGTCATTTTACCCGCTTAGATGACAAAATTGACACGTTCTTAAGAAATCTAAATTTTAAAAAATTATAATTTATTTAACAGTATTTAAATTTTTGTAGACAATAGGCAAGGCTTTAGTGAATCTGAAAAAAAAATGGATCATTATTTTTATGGTATCACAGATATTAAGAAAAATCGACAAACCTTAAGGTCATCATCTTACCCCCCTTTCTCCTATCGATACGTAAATTTTATATAGCATATACATATAATAAAAATGATTAACTGATCTTGATTAATTGAACCGCGATTAATAACTCGATTAATAACGTTCGATAGCACAGTTCTCTTTTTTGACATATCAGCTATTCGCTCTATAAGCGATAAGAAAATCACTGAATAAGAGATCAAGGTAGGTACGTCGAATTAAGGAAGGCGGGAGATACAAGGAGAGAATGCTATATGCTGCGGTCGGATGACCGCATGGCACATTGCCAGTTCCCATAGATCACACCGTGACATAATCATCCTATATTCGCGCCCCACTCATTCGACCACCCATCCTCCGCACCTAACCGAATCCGCACTCTGCTGCATTACGCTCTGCAGATAGTCTCATCCGTAGTATTACGCGACGCTATCATTGCTGCGAAGCAGCCTCTGCAGTAAGCGACATCCTACTACCGCCCACAAGTAACCAGACGTTGCATTGTGTCAGCTTTGAATTTCGAAACGTCGACGATAGAGACACTCGTAGCGCTCGATTATCAAGATTGCAAAAATCGTTATTCTTGCACGACTCAATTTTCGTCTAGATATCTATCAAAATTTTCATCGCGGGTAGCGGTGAGGGAGATAAATGGAATATGATGCGAATAACAGACAGTCTTTTAACAGTCCTATTATTATGTTATTGCGATATTATCTGTTTTCATACCGTTACTATTTAGAATAACGGTAGGAAATGGAAAAGGCTTGTGTCGCTACCATTCCCGCTTTTATTCAGCATCTCTATTTGCGGTATGAGCTGCAATTTCACGACCCTCTACGAAGCATACTTGATTCAGCCAGTCTGAACAAGCCCCTTAATCGTGCAGACTCCCATTGTTTAAATAACGTGAATGCGGCCTCGTTCGTTAAACTCTTGCTTTATGGTACAGACAGATCGTAGCTACGTGTAAAAATCGCAGATATCCTTAGAAAACTTATGTGTTCAAAGATATATCCTAAGCGGCAAAAGGCCTCGCGGCATTCTTTCTCCATATAATCGCGCATCGCGTGATCATTTTTATATTGTTGCATACTTTCGACTACGAGTTGAAAACTTAAGATGAATTGAATTGAACAGATAAACGTTCTATTTTTAGTTTATAATGCATCATAAAACATACAAACACGTAATGAATAAACATTTCTGTTTCTATTTCGACATGTACAAAAGGCAATCAGAATTTATTTAATGATACGTTATCGATACATAGTACGATATTTCATGGAGATAAATAAGACTACCCACGGATAGAACGTTTCTCTCCGGTTCTCCGCGCGACGTAAAACGATAAGTAGAACCATGCGCGCGAACGCCGCGTTGCATGTAATTATTGACGAGCGCGCGAATTTGCGTCCGTAGTAATTGAATAACGTCGAATTTTTTACTGCCGAATACAAATAGGAATGATAATATTTTATCGGCTTGTGCGCACCACACCATGACGGGACGGCGAATGTCTAAGCAGCGGAATACGATAAATTCGAATGATCGGAAGATTTTTATACTCCACACGTCCGCCACGATAAGTGTTTCAATAAAACATGCTCTACGAGGCGCGCAAGTTCGACGGATCGGGCGGGTCTCGTATTTACTGTTGCGCGAAAGTAAAGGCCATGAATAATAAAACAATAAAGCTATCAATACGAACCCGGCTTCGCGCCGGGTGGCTTTCTCAGCCACCGCCATGGTTGCACGATGCTTGGAAAAATTCAACATAATGGAGAACAAATTTATTGACTGCCGTCGTTATTAACGTGATCTTACTGATTGTAATTTACAATCCATCATTATTTATGATTAACGAATGAAACAACGTAAACAATATAATGGAATATAATGTGTAAACTACATACAGTCAATAAGTTCATCAGTCTTCATCATAATTCATTAACTACAAATTTAAAAATTGAAATTATTTGTAGCGTAGTAGAACTTATTTCGTATTTTATAGGATAACATCTTTCCTTATAACTATTTCCAATGATACAATTTTTAACAATTTGAGTAAAGATTGGATTTAAAATAGTTCTTTTACCGCAGATATTGCTTGAGACATTTCACATTTTAGTATGCACTTTAATTCATTCTACATCTCCATGAAAAAATATTTTTAGACAAAATTATTATAGTATTCATAGAAACTTTTTTTTATTAACATTTAGTTAAATAATTATAATATATTTTTAAATATAATAAGATTTAACTGATCTCTGCTAAAATTAATGACAAAAGAATATATTAATAATAAGAAGACCATAATTAAACCTTCAACCAGTCTTATCTTGTTGACTATTTCTTTCGTTAAAAGACATAAAACGGGGAATCAATGATGAAGTAAATTATATCGGACGAATCAAGAGATCACTAAATGCTATTCAACTTAGCATTTGCGGGATTACTCCGCGGCTCTTCCTCGGAAGTACTTTAATTTGAGTTGAAGTGCTTCAGATCGCGATATCTTTATTGGCGGTGACCCGTAGTTGCCGCGCCACATCGCGTCCAAGTCCGGAGAGTT
This sequence comes from Aphaenogaster ashmeadi, assembly GCA_003063805.1. Lineage (NCBI taxonomy): Eukaryota > Metazoa > Arthropoda > Insecta > Hymenoptera > Formicidae > Aphaenogaster > Aphaenogaster ashmeadi. The sequence continues at coordinate 921,196 of NJRQ01000034.1, read as the reverse complement.
TGTCCAAAAGCGGGCGGGTTTAGCTAATCTGCTCGATCATTTTCGGATGCGCAGGTGGTAATAGCATGCTAATTATAGCGCATTAACGCGCGCAGCTGGATACGTTTTTAACGTTTGTCGTATCTTTCCCCTTTGTAGTCCCCGTTGCATGCGAAGTTATATGAAAGTAAATAGTATACTCCGCGTACTCTCGCTCTCTGAGGTACATATTTATCTGGGACATCCGGAAAGGATTTGCCGCTAAATGGTGTTGTATTTAGAGGAAGCTTTAAAACGAGAGATTATTATGGGCGAATTAGGAGCTAATTCGCTGGCAATGGATCATATGTGCTGCTGCGATCGTGGCAAAGTTTTATATATAATTCAACATGCAAAGATAGGTGTATTAATCGACATCAGGCTGTTATGCTAGTAATAGAGATCTGATTTGCCGCGGTTGGTTTGCGCATATATTGTCCGTATTAACTCATATGCATTACCGTTGAAATTAAATCCGTCGGTAATTAGCAGCATTATAGGCAGCGGTATCAGAGTACAGCGAAGGGGCAGAATATCGGTTGCATCGGCAACGAAAATATGAGCGGATAAAAAATATTAAAATAGGAGGGCTCACTTGCTTATTAATTCTTTTTAATATAAGCATGTAAGTGGAAATTTATTTTTTAATCGATTATCACTTCCTATATACACACGTAACGTGTTCATCGCTGAAGATAAATGTTCTCTTAATAATATACGAGCCATTAGCGTTATCTACAACGCAGCCGCTGTTGGGTAACGATTATTTGTTGCAATTGCGCAAACCTACAGGGATCATTACCCGCTAGGAAGTATACGTGATACGGCCGCGTGCATCCACGAAGCTAGAAACTCATAACTGACAGTTTAGAGTCCATTAGTCCGAGCCTAATTGCCCGATGGTTGCCTGGAACATCGTGAATTTTCGAATTTATTATGAGCGTCTCTAGTAATTAGGAATTTAGTTGATTGCCGTATCGCTCCGTGCGTATTCGCAATACGCGAATCCATCGTGTAAATTAGGAAGTTCCATTTGCGTATTGCCGTAGTCCGCTCTATATTACCGCGGGTATTGAAAAATCTCGTTCTATTCATTCGATGGGTAAAATAACCGTGAAGCGTCGTGCGCAGTTGTTTGCGCCTTCCACGGATAAATATCGAAAGATAAAACTGGTGTAATTTCACCACACAGTGCCTCGCGTGCTTGCGGAATGACCGCAAGACTGTCGTTTTAATGGGACGGCAATTACTTAAATTGCATAAATGAATATTATCGCGCCGAGCCTGCTATTAACCCAAATTTGTTCGTCAGGTGATCTGCAAGAACAGGTAATAGCTACAGATATTTTAAAAGATCCTTAAGATAAACTGTATTTCTTAATACGTAATTCGATCAAATTGGATAAAAAAACAGTTTAATAAATTGTTTACATGTTTTTCCATATACGTACGTACATGTATTAAAGTCTAGAATCAATTGTAAAATAATTTTTATGAAACATGATTGCGCGGTATAACATGGGATTGCGGAAAAAGCGGTAGAATATTTAATCAAAAATACATATTTCAAAAGAATATTTTTCATGTTTTTATATGTTACAAATTTAATAACTATAATTAATAAATACACGCAGATATACAAGCAGTGATATACAGCCATAAAAGAAATAAAAGGTAAAAACGCGTATTTATTCGAAATGGCTTGTCGAAAGTATTGTAACTGGAAAATGTTATAAAAATCCTATCACCAACTCGCGGAATACAATTTGTGAATAAGAACTGTCGAATATGTCGATAGAAACAGAAAAGAACATACAACTGCGTACTATCAATTTCATTGAAGTTATGCGCTCTGCAATAAAGCACAGGTGGGATTGACATATCCGAAACGATTTAGCAAATATTGACTCACAAGGGGAAGTATATCTCGTCGCTAGGAGGCGATTCCTATAAAAGACCGATTGAACGAAACGATCAGTGCATGTCTCATTCATACGTGGAACACATTTCGCTTATTCCCACCTGACATTTATCAATCTCGATGCCATTAATTTCGCCGAGATTGGATATTAACTCGATTAACTGTCTTATCGGTAATATCAGTCGCAAAACTCGTTCGGCAACGAGTCACTTTCTACTCGCACTTCGTTCATGTATCGTTAACGCGGGGACCACTTTCTTCGCCCACATCGTCGCACCCGAAGCGTAAAACGAGATGGGAATAACGCGGCGTTGTATTTTTCAAGGAAACATTTAGCGCGCCGTAGAAAACTCAAATTAATGTCGGTCGTTACAGCCGGTGCGGAAGATTCGATAATGCGAAATATATGCGCAAGCACCGGCCGTCGTACATCTGCGGGCTGGCGCTGGCGAGCAATCGCGCATTTTTATCAGAACGATGCTTCTCGCAAATCCGCTGGGAACGTTGAGGTAAGTGCTCGGTTGCATGTATCGTTTGATTCCTCTTTCCGCATCTTGCCTCCTTCTTCTTCTCCTCCTCCTCCTCTTCTTTTTCTTCCTCGTCTTCTTCTTCTTCTTTGCGTCTTGCGTCCTCTTTCCTGGCGACTGATTTAACGTTCAAGTCCCACCACTCGCCGACGTAGCGTCCGGATAGAAAGTTACATGTAGGCGCGTGTAAGTCATCTGATCCTTTCTCAGTGTGATAAGATACCAACTAAGTAATTTACTAATTAAAGGCTCCCACTTGCCGAGAGCCACCCCGAACACTGAAAGGATAAAAAAAGATGGAGAAGGCGCCGCGTTTTCTGAAATAAATGCCGGCCGCGGTTAAGAGTTATCTGCGCGCGATACGTTATCATACCTCGCATAACCTCGATATGGCTATCAACAAATCGGCTATGTAACTTCGCGGTATTTATCCATTTATTTTGAAAGAGGTGATTAAATGAGCAGATTTTTATAATCACATTGATATTAAGAAATGTGTAACCATAATTCACTGTTAATTAGTCAAAGTATTAATTAGCCAAATATAAAAGTATCGCAAAGATCTCATTGGAATACATTAATCTGCACGTGGGAATGCATTATAATGGTGCGATAAGAGTGTTTCTTCGACGCCATGCAGTTTTTAAAGGTGGGAGACGAATCGGTTGGAAAAGCAATTCTCGGTCGTCGCCTGACAAACCGAATGCGCCAACATATCGTCACTATTGACGCAAGATAGTTTCCACTTTTACAGGATAAGTCTTCACTTATCATAGGCCAGCCAGTCTTTCTTCCGAAAACAAACGAGCTCGAAATTGACAAAAATCCCCGGTATTCTCTAATCGATCTGTTGTGTCGAATTGATCTGGGATCTTCCTTCACGCGGTCAGGATCAAGTAGGCGCGCGCGCGCACGTCGCCGTTAATAAACCATCGGGGTTAATTGCGTAACCTCCTCCTCGTTGCGCCGTCTATTCCGATGCGAATGGAGACAACGGGGCCGAGAAGCGGCAGGCTAAATTCGGAATCGATCGGGGACGATAATTCAATCTATGGTGGATTCTCCTGCAGGAGGTTCTACGTCTCTTATCCCCCACCCGCTGGTCACGGGTGATACTGAGGCCAGATCGTAGATACGAGGTGCCAGGCCAGCTTTATCTCTTATTTGTGGCACCGTAGATTCTTGAAGCCGTCGACCGATCTTTCGCTCCCCCTTCTTCTCCTCTCACCCATTACTACTCTCGTCCTCCTTCGCCGGCATCTTCTTCCTATTCCTTTTCCTCCGCGCTTCGTCGTCATTCTCATCGGCCCGATTTTCCGGCCCATGTTACTCGCGAGGGAACGAATGTTGATCTCGCTTGAGAGTATCGATAATCCAACTAGCGTGACCGAGAGACTTGCCGTCGTTTTGCACCCGGTACGTTCCGTCGAGTAGCTCGAATATCCCCACCGGTGACGCGAGTAGAGACAGGTAGCTGTTAGCTTATGTAGATTAAATTGTTTCGAAGAAGCCCGGCTGCTGTTTATTCATCGCGAAACGACAGTGCTCGAGATAAGCGGAACGACCTGGGGACGACCGAGAGTGCGCCGCACCGTCCCGTCTCTTCCCGGGCCGACGCTCTCGGAACGTCGAGAGAATCGTTGACGATAGCGCATAGGTAGGATGGAGAAACGGGGACACGGAGGAGGCACGATGCGGCTCTTCGTCGTAATCCCGAGAGTTCGCATAATGCAACGTACGCGTGCACTACGCTTCCATAAGAGAAGCGCAGCTCTCGCCGCGACTCTACGACCGACTCCGGATTATCGATTGCGATTCGAAATTTCTTCGGGGAGTACTCCGAACAATCCACGAAATGGAACCTTGTACATTATGTCGGAGAAAAAAAGATATCTATTCCGATTGGAATACGTCGCGTTATTCGTTTACATTTCGCAACCTCTGCCAGAAGCGTCCCCGTAATATTCGTATTATGGCATGAACGCAATTCATAATCGCTTTTCTTGTATTTCTGCTCGCACGATCGCTAATGAAGACGACAGAATCCACGATGCTTCCGTGGATGCTTGTTTTCGAATGAATGGCGAGAATTACCGGAGAGGGGACTGCATTGAACACATAACAGATGTGTTACATATATTTCGCGGAGATCCAGAACCGGTTTAATGAATACGCGAACTGCTACACCGTATTTCGTGTCAGATACAGTGGAACAAAACAGTAAACTTGAATGCGATGCTCTTCTCTCAAATTCAACTTCGTGCGTTCCCCAGGGCGTTTTTCTGCGTTAATTTCCGCGTTATGCGATACCATTTAACCGTTGCAGCAAAACTACCGCACCTTTCCTTCTTCTCTCTGCTCTGCGCACGTTTTGATGTTTTCTTCAACATAGCCAGCGCAATTAAAAATTTAAGCGGGGGTAATTAAGAACATCCAGGGCGCGCGGCATGAAGCCGGATTCACGCTATCCAAACGAATGATTTTACTGAAGGAACACTGTCTCCTTTGTGTGTCCGCGACAAGCGTATCTTCTTCGATGCACCAACTCACGGCCGATGCAGAATCAAATCGGAGGACGGACGACTCCGTGGGTTTCAGTTATGCGTATGCATCGCTCCCCCCATCGTACATTTAGATCGCATGGATGCGGCTTGAGATCGCGACGTAGCATCGAGAGCGCGCAAGTCGTAACCGGTGCACCGGGCCGAGGGCAATTAATTCCGGTCGTAGCCCTTCTAAATTGCGACAAAATTAAAGTCGTAGCGTAACGAAGGTCGCTGTGCAACCACCGACTACCACCGCGCCGATAAAGGACGCCACTTTTACGGTGTACATATTTCATCGTCAATTGCGCGCCGCGGGATCCCTCCGGGTACGAGCGGCGCCCCGGTACGTAGGTACCACCAGCGCGTTGCGCGATCGAGTGGTACCTACCGTCCCCGGGGTCCGTCCAACGGGGGGTAACGCGATGGACCCGGGCGAGGAAGCGAGGCAAATCTCCGAGCGACGCCAATCTGTCGGATTAAAATATCGTAAAAAGGTTTTACGCGCTCGCGAAATTACTGCTGGGTGATACGCGATTCTGTTATCCTCGCTCTCGGGGGGGGGGATCGCGATGGTATGATTCAGCATGATTCACGCGAGAGGGACATCGTGTTTAACTGCGACTGCCGATTGAATTGCACGCCTGTTGTTAATTTATCTGGCGTGTATAATAGATCAGACGTAATTGATCAGATTTAGCAGGAAGAGTCTGGGAAATTCTCTCTCAACCTTTTTTTGAAGTTTCATTTTATTGTAAATCGTCCAAGCGTACTCTTTCAAAGCGAAAATAAACTGTATACGCGTGCGTGTATCCGAAGGGATTAAAGCGGCCGAAGGATGCACGCGCGGTCGGTGAGCCGAGAGAGCCGAGAGAGCGGAGAAGAAATTGGGTTGCGTGTTGAGTGGCTAACGAGCGTCCGCCAGAATAAGAACAACAAAGCTCGGGCGCACATGCGAGATGGGACACGACTTCCGTGCTCGGTCGGGGAGCAGCGACGCGTGGAATACGCGCCGTTATGCTTCACGACGCACCGATCGTGCCTGTCGCGCAGGGAATAGCGTGAGAATCGTAATTGTTGATAGATTTCTCGGCAAGTGAAAAGAAGGTAATGATGCACGTGCGTGCGTTCTCTCGCGCTTCGTTTCTCAAACTTTATCCCGAGATCGGTGATTACTATTTGGCTATTCATTTTCCAGCTTCCGATCTAATCGGTATTCCGGTTTCCACAGTGGAACGATCGACGAGACGCGACGATCGCAGAAAACGTATCGATATACGATACTTAAAGGCATCACGATTTCCGCGCAATTGGTATATACGCGAGACACGTTCACGCCGGGTGTGGCGGTTATTCGCCGAAAGTCGTTAGTCTTCCGTAGACATCGACGTCCGGCGGGCCCACCGGCCACGTTCCCTCCGAGGAATTCATCTTGTCCCTTGAATCTTTGATCTTGATAAATGTACGCTGCAAGAACCGGACGATTTTTGTTCGGCCGCACTACCGAATCACGCCCGGGCGTTATTCGCCACGACGAATTTCGCTGTACCAGTCAAATGACTGTAACGGCTTTTCGGTTTCGTCATAATGACCGTACGTGACCGCTCGTAACGGATTAATAATGGCGGAATATCGCGCGCACGATTCTGCGGCGTCCGTTACTATCTATATCGTCGGTGTCATACGCCCGGCGTTCTTTCTAACACCCGACGACTCGGCCAGAAAGAGAAATAGAAACGCGCAATTCCGGTGCCATGCTCTCGCGTCGCGCTGACAATGCAGCAATTTGCAGCAAGTTATCGCTCTTAATGCGTCGCCGTTTCATCTAATTGCCTCCAACATACCGCGAGTATCATGGTATCCTTAGCGCAATTAGTTGCATATCTCCGACTCACTCTTCCGTGTCTTAATATCAGCGCGGCGTTCCCTGCGCGGCTAAAATTCCTTTAAACGAGTTCTTCTAATAATTTTCTGCTCGAGACCCGGCCACTTCCTAGTGAAGCACAGGTGCTTTCCAGAGGATAAAAGCGGTGTATGTTATATCGGCTTTAGGCGGATGGAAACATTTCCTCCGTGAAAACGAGGAATTACGAGGGAAGAAATGAAGGAAGCTTTTTCAAAGTGTTGAAATTAATACTTGATGACCTACGTGAATATTTCGCTGTTTGCTACACGCAGTACCTCATTCCCGAGCGCGCGTCATTTCGAACGTGGGTCTGTAATTAGCTGCCACTTAATATAATTAATTTTTCGTTGCTCCAACATCTTCTTACGCTTCCCTTGTTCTTCTGCTTCACCTTGGTATTTTATCGCTCTCTTCCTTCGTTCCTTCCTTCCTTCCGAATTGCATCCTTCAGTGCTCCTCGTCGGTTGCTTCTTTCTTCGTCTACGGAACGGCCGTTCTTGCCATAGAAATCTCGAGATCCTACGAGTCTCATCATTAAAATTATGATCATTTCCGTGATTACCGCTGCCTTTCGCGGAACCTCCTCGCCTTCTTTGGTCTTCCACAGAGCAATGCCACGCCTCGGCGCGTGAAAGTACCAGAAATGAATACACCAGTGAAATAAAGGGTCGGGCGCCTTCATTTCCCCAGTGCTTGTTTTCTGGTATGCAACATTAATTCGTTTTCTTACTGCCGCAAGCGCTACTTATTCCTGTTCTATAATTAGCAAACCAAACAGAGCATTTACCTAGAATGTCTAGACATACATAATTATGACGTTACGTATATAATTTGCCAATCATATCGTACTTATTACTTTTTTCCTCAAAGGTACAAGGAATCTGATTTTACTAGGCGTCGCTCTATTTACTTTAATATCTTTCTTATTTCGCGACTCGCTCGTTTAAACAAGTAGATTAGGAGCAGGCGTAGTAATTTCGATGAAGCCAACGTTAAAAACTGTAGCTCTATTCTACCGCGAGCAGCGTGGGTCTTAATCTAGACCGCGCCGTCATGATCCGATAAATGCAAATGTCTCTTCCCAACACCAATCCACGAATTTGCTGAACGTGTTCAGCGCTTATACGCGCGACTTTGCGAAGCGTTCTTGCCGGTAAACGCTGCCGTTTACTGCCTTTTTTTAGTTTAAGTTTCGCGTATCCTCGGCTCTGTACTAGACTTCCCCGTTACCAACTAACTATATAAGAAGTCAGTAGGATACGCCACGACTACCTTGGTACGTAATAGCCGGGCGATATCATCTCGATTACAATGGAACATGTCTTTTGCATCTTTTTCCAGGTTGGCGATGATCCAGAAAATTCGGTATAATAACGCGCGCCACGGAGTATGGTGTGTGTTGCGCATAACAGTCACCATACAGATAAATCCTAATGTTCCCACCTCTTCCACGGTCGTCGGTCGTGCCTTTTTGCGCGTTTTCCTGTGCGGCAATTTTGCCATTCGCGAATTGCGAGCGCCAACTGAGCTCTCGTAATCACATCTTCCATTGTTCTTGGGAGAACCATGATGAAATTTACACCCATTATCATTGCCGGGCTACTACGCGAACGTTTTGCCTTATTATTTACTCTTATTGTTAGCAGAAATTTTATTACTTGTATAAAGTGCGAGAGATGTTTTTGGTAAAAGGAAGAAACGTGGGATATATCTACGAATCGCGAGAAAACTCGCCTACGAGGCGCAAAGAGGTCAAGACTATGAGTAATGTATTTTGCTACGAGTATATAATCACGCGGACAGCATCGTGACTAAATTACTCCGAACTAACTACTATTTGTATTTGCAAGGACAACATTACGCGACTCTTACGAGGCGCAAGAGCGTCGGGCTTCGGGCTACGAATAACGATGACTTAACCGTCGGCCATTCATTTTACGGGAAGTGGCAACCCTATTCAGGATAATAGGCATTTCATCGTCAACACATCGTGAACTTTATTTCGCGAGGCGACGTATATTTATTTTGTGCGCACGCGGGCCCGACTGCAGGTGCAAATCACCGTCGCCTCTTAATTTCAGGTTACCGCGATTTTTAGCGGAGTTAATGGCATCGTTTGTCGGTGCATCCGCGGAACTGTGTCCACAGCCGAATGACGAATGGATTCGAGCTGCGAGATAAAGCGCGAGGCGAGCGTCTCGAGAATAGGTTGATGTCTTAAGCTGTACGCAAGTCGTAATCACGTCCGTTGGCGGGCCACAGCGCGGCGGATAACGGAAAGCGCACCTTTGTTCTCGGTCCACGGTCGTGACCGGCCCCGGACCGGTGATGAACGTCGATAACGGTGAAAAATCTCGCGCGTGGAGGCCAGGCGCGTTTAACGCGCTAATAAATAACGTTGTCCGCGATGATAAGTCGTCGCTCCGAGACGAGAAGCCACAGTGCGGGTTTTCCCATCGTGACGTTCTTTCAGCGCTTCGCGTTCGTTTTTATTCAATTTTACGGACGTAACGAGCGCGATACCTCGCTCGCACGTTACGCTCGCCGGTTTCGTCGGAGCCCGAGTCGAGCATTCGTCGGATTCGCATTAACATGCGGTTACAGTTTAGCCAGCGGTCTCGACTACTCCCTACGTAAATGTAAGCTCTCTTTTTTTTCTTGTTTTCTCTTGACGCGCTGTAAGCGCAACCACCGTGCATTTAACGCGCGGCGTCCGTCGTGCTTCTCGCGCGAGGGTGGATTATTACGGCGGAAATGCGGATGAGCTGGATCGACGTGCCAGCGTCAAAAACGAGCGAATATACACATCGCTGTCAAAGCTCCAATGCCGGGCGAGCATGCGGAATTCATTTAAACTCGGTCCGACTCGTTTAGGCACAATGTAGGTTTGTTTAAGCGTATACGACGGGCCCCGCGATTCCATTTGCAGATTTCTATGATTTCTGCCGACGTTGAACATGCCCGGGTGAAGGAGAGAGAAAGAGAGAGAGAGAGAGAGGGGGAAAGGGAGTAGGGGAGGGGGGAGGGAGAAGGGTGGAAACCGAACAATGCGTTATTCACGAAGTCTTGCATTCGCGGGGTGAAAGCGCTGCAACGACACGACGCGACGAAAACCGGGAACAAACGGTGCATTCTGGAAGACAGACACTTTTCACGTTCGCACATTCAGCGGCGAGTCTCCTTTGTTTCAGGTAATGTAGTGTGTTCGTCGCCGCAGGATTCGGTATTCCAACGGTGCGCCTAGAAAAAGACTAGGTACGCTGTCTCTCGGCTGTCTGTCAGCCTGGCCAAATTTCGCGATCTCTCAGACCGTCAAGCGAGTTCACGCGAGGTTCACGCGAGAGCGGAGTGCTCGAACGTATGGTTATTCCGCAGTTAGCCACCGCGGAATGGCTAGAATAGGCTCTATGATGCTAACCTGGACCTCCGTAACTCACAACGTAATTAATCTTCGGGATTACTAGACGCGATGGAGGAACGGTCGACATCCTTATTAACGTGTTGAAGAGGAGAGGACGGCGTATCAAAGCGCTGCGAAATAGAGTTTCCGTCTTGAGCAAAGTGTTAACGAGTAAAAATGAGCGGAGTCGAGTGATTTTCGGCGCTGTTCGCTGGGCTGCTTGATAGAATCATTCGAATTACGTAAATACGCAAAGGAGAATGAACGTCGCGCAGATTATACGGCTAATACAATCACGTTGATTATTCCAATTTCGCGCCGGGGACTGGGCGCATTGCTGAAAATTCGCATTCCTAATGGGATTTTAATGACCACGTCGAGTAAGACAATTCGCGAGTTTACACGCGAGGCAACTCCAAGATAATCATCCGCGGCTAAATAGCTGATTTTATTTAACATTATCGCTAATGCGTCAGAAAGCTTGATTTATCGCCGTGTCCCTTTCTCACAGTTTCTCCGGATTGACGCTATCAAAACCTGAATCCGTAATGTTACCTATCTCATTTGCAAACTAGCAAACGATGCGAGAGTTAGCTGATGTACAGAATATAGCGTTAATTGTCAAGTGCCTCTGCGCCAAAGGAAATGGATCTGTTCGAAATCCATCAAAGGGATTTAAAGCAGCAGGCCGGCGTTTTCGGGGACACGAACGGATTCGGTTCCCCGAAGTTGAATTGACGCACCGTCCACGTGGGAGATCGACGTGGGTTTAATCGCGGCGTCCTGTCCGTGATTTCCGGCCGGTTTTCTGACCGCTCCTGTCGCATCTCTCGTCTTTTCGTGCACGAGACCCCTCGCCTTCACGTACGCCCGCGGAAAAGTCACGTTCGATCGCGCAGCCGGTGAAACGGGCAAAGTTCAGTCGCGATAGCGCATCGGCGAACGCTGCAGGCCGGCCGGGCGCACGATGAGCTTTTACGCTTTCGCACGATTTAAAAGAGATACATCCATTGTGAATTATGCCTCGCTTCCCCGTACGATGACGAGCATCTCGCATCCAGTATTTACGGCCATTGTCTTCGTACTCGTTGCTCGGGGCTAGAGCGGCGCTCGGCAACGGGCGCATCGTGATCGTTATTGAGGCGCGTGGGCTGTCCTCTTCATCCTCATCCCCGGTCCTCCTCCTATTCCGCGCGCACCGCGGTGCCGGTTGCGGGGCATACGATATTTCAGAGTCGCATTCCGCGCGCACGTATCCGCGTACATGTACACCGCGTCATGTTGCACGTACTCGCGTTACGACTCGGCTGCGATTGAGTGCGCGGATCCTTTCTTCAGGTCGCGGTCCTTATTCACCGCGTGTCCCTCTTGCATTTCTTTCTTCCCCGTATCATGCGTATGCGCCGTTTACTGTACGTGAATCGCGAGATTATCAACTTAAAAGTTGCGTGCTCGCTCGCGTATATAAATAAGTCTCGCAGCTTGGATACTGGCCAAGCGAATTAAGGCCGTACTTATTACGCGCTTATGTCAGATCTCGGTTGAACGTTTGACGACGTCACGCGATCTTACAAAAGTTATGATACGTGCGTACGAGTATCTGTCGCGCGGAACCCAGATTAAAGTCACTTGTCAGCGGATGTTCTTCAGCAACGGAAGATGGTGGCAAGGCACAGCGAATGCAGCGAATACTTCTCGTAACAGCACATTCGTATATACATACACGCGCGATTTTTATATGCGAGTACCACACACTGCGACGCATACAGTTATAATTGCCGGGATTCAAAGGGGCATGATTGCGACCCTGTTTACGATTACCAATTATTCGGATGACTTTGTAGGTTTATGGTGTACAACAGCTAAAAGACCCACTTTAGGCAATTTGCAATTTGCGTCAGATTTATTAAACATTTTATTTACAATTTTATATGCCGTATATTTTGATATATGTATGTATCTTAAATATATTTTGTATATCTTTATGTATTTCAATTCTTGAAATATTTTTCGTATTATACACGTTCTCTCTCTATACACAGTAAAAACCATTTTATACTTGTGTTAAAACCGGTCCTTATTAAAATTTTTGTGTTGAATTTTAACATACCCGAGTGCTAATTTAACATAATGTAATATGTTATTTGAATATTTTGTGTTACATTGGTATTCAACATTTCTTAGTACTAAAATAACGCAATTTATGAGTAAGTAAACAAATAACATAAAAATAATGTAGTTTTAAAACTTAATAAGATAAATGAATAAAATGTACGTGTTAATTTAACATATTATAAATAAGGAAATTATTATAAATTGATGGAAAAAGGGCACATACGCCAAAATGTTATTTCGAGAAAATCGACTTCAAAGTTTTCATTAGAGTATTACTTAATGAAAAGTAATGCAATTAAAATCAATTTTTTTAAGGTGTAGTAACATGTCCTTTAAACATTCAGAAAACAGAGGTCGTGATTTGAAGATGATATTTGTTTTTTTATGAGTTTAAAAAAATTGGTTTTATGTGCCCTTTTTCCATAAATAGGGTAAAATCGTAAAAAAGTGATCTTTTGTTTATTTAATTAAATATAATTACTTATTTAGTTTACAACTTCGTATATATTGTTTAAATAAAAAATGCAAAATTAAATTAAAAATTAAATAGAAAAATAAACAAAAAATTTAATTTTGAATAAGAATAATTGTTGTAAAAATATACTTTACTTAAAAACCTAGTGACACTCTAGTGTCAAAACGGCTCATTTGTGGACACGGGTTTATTGACAAAATTGGCTTGTTTTAGTGTCCTTTATAACCACCTGAAGTTTGTCGGCCTAATTTTGGGACACCCTGTATATATATATATATATATATACAGGGTGGCCCACGTAAAATGCTACAAGCTGTTATCTCTAAAAGTATGTATTATAGCAAAAAATGTCTTAGATAAAAGTTGCTTGGTTCTGAGGGGGAAAGAAGATAAGAATATTAGTTAGACCTTGGGTGGCGTCGCCAAGGTCAAGACAAAACCACCTTGAATTTTTTAAATGGAACCCCTACTTTTTATTGCATATTCATATAGTTTACCTCGAGAACTTTTCAAAACACTAAAATAAAATATTTTTTCATTAAGTACTTTTCGAGTTATAAGGCTTGAAAAATATCTCGTAAGCTATTAACTTTTTGATAATCATACATATTTTGATAATTACATATTGCGAATTGCATAATTAATTCATCTCATTTTTCTATGCACAAAAATATTAAGATACGATTATCAAAAAGTTTATACTTTACGAGATATTTTATATTTGATGCCGGCGGTATTGTAACTTTCAAGCCTTATAACTTGAAAAGTACTTAATAAAAAAATATTTTTTTATAGTGTTTTGAAAAGCTCTCGAGGTAAGCTATATGAATATGCAATAAAAAGTAGGGAGTTCCATTTAAAAAATTCAATGTGATCTTGTCCTGACCTTGGTGACATCACGCAAAGTCTAACTAATATTCTTATCTTCTTTCCCCCTCAGAACCAAACAATTTTTGTCTAAGACATTTTTTGCTATAATGCGTACTTTCAGAAATAACAGCTTGTAACACTTTACATGGGCCACCCTGTATATATATAACACACCATAATACCTGAGTCAATTTAGACAATTTACGGAAAAAGGGCACATAAGTCTATGTGCCCTTTTTCCATCAATGGCCTCAAATGTTAATTTTACTGAAGAAATATGCTTCCACAATTTGTTTCCAAATTGTATCAAAATGTTATATTTTTGTGTTAATTTTAACGCAATATTTGTGTTACTTTCTAACATATTCATCTTGTGTTAAATTTACATAAAAATTTGGGTGAACCATTTAAGACACGTGAAAAGTGTTAAATTTAACACAAATTTTCCAACTATGTGTGTATATATAAAATTATAACTAGAATTCTGTCTTGAATTTTAACACAAATTATAGATCGTCTAAAAAGTGGGCATAAATAAATTATTAAAATGCCTACATTATCCCCTGTCCTCGCTCGCTCGGCAAATCTTTTTCTGTTTCTGTCCTTCTCTCTTCTTTACGTTTTTTTTCAAGTCCGACCTTTGCGCACTATTTCGCATATTAACAACGCTGTAGTGCATACTGATGTAAATCTTAATGCACTTAAGAATCAGGAAACTTAAAGAAACTCGAAGATAGGGAAGCAAACATTGAAATCAGAAGCGCTGCGAATATGGGAAAAAAAGAAAAGAAATTTTCCGTGTATTATCGCGTTAACTTCCTGCGATCGGAGAATCATGTAACTTTTCCTATCGTTCAACGTGATTTCAGTCGCTCTCGGCATTATCCTTAATGTACGGTTCAATGAGAAATCATGGACGTCGACGGGTAAAGTAACTACTATTACGGAGAGATGCGCGCACAATTTCGTTCTCACGATAATCGGGACCCCCTCGATTTTCTCCCGTACAATGACTTTTTATCGAGCGTCTGTAATCTTTAGTGGAAACAAAACCATTCTTCGCCGAGATTTATCGGGCCCCGTTTCCGCAACGAGGAACGAACGAAGTAACGGCCGCACTCGTGCCGTGCGCACGTAGATAACTTTCTCCGGCGTGATAAGCCGTAAGGTATAAATCTGAATTGTTTTTATAATTCCCGCGGCGCGAGATGAGGTATCGAGATAACGGGGATTCTAACGAAGTCTGTAATTTGCGGACCGCCAACGCCGCCGATGACCGTGCGCGGCCGCACGTTAGCGAGTCGCGAGATGTATCGTGATTTAAACCAATCGACGCCTGATGCACGTGGAAAAAGGCACGCTCCTTGTCGTGGCATATATGATTGGTTACATTAACAATACGAGTTACCCGTTGATTTCACTTTGAATCCGCGTTTTCGAAGTTCCGGTTTTGAGCGCGGTGTAGTTTCATTCACGCAAAGATTAAAGCTGTATAGCTTTACGACTAAATCAATTTGAAAATTTACCAGAAGTGACACCACAATTTTCAGAAAGTTATATAATAAATTATTCTTCGAGGAAAAGTTCAGAGAAGTGAAGGACGGTTACACGGAATAAACCTTGAAGCAGTTAAGATATAATATAAATTTTAATCAACTACTTCTCAACGTGCTATTACTTTTTGCCATAATTCATAGAGGTATAAAAACAGTGTGCAAATATGTTAATGTACAGCTTATAAATATGTATCGCGTTAAAGCTATCGTTACGCAATAGGCGCTATAAATATATGTGTTCAAACGGTAACGTCGGCGAACGCAATGTTTCCGATGATTTATATCCGGTGAAACGTAATTGGACATCGCGCGTATAAAGTGCTTCCTATAGAGTACGATACTTGAAGCTGATAAAGATTGTCTACAATAGTACTTCGGTATCATTTAACATTTTGAGAATCACGCGAGTACACATGATATGTGAATTGTAAAAAAGAATTTTACATTTAACGCTGGCTTAATGATATATATCAACTATTTTCTGACTAGAAATAATCAAAGCTAATTTATTTCGTTTACATTTACCTGTCTGAAAGAAATCTACAAAAAAGAATTAGACAAATACTTTCAATTTCCTACAATTGTAAAATTCGAGATGGGTTCTTCCTTTTGGCACATACACGTTTTCCGTATTAAAATCATACATATCGCCGCCAATGTTCTATTAAAATTATCAACTCGGCCAGTAACACAGATACATTGACCGGCCATTCTATTAAGTTCTTTACATCATGATGACGTTAGCCTGAAAGCGGACGCTCGCTGAATGAGCTCGTTTTAGTAAAGCGGTCATATCGGGAGAGACGGGGAGAGAGCGAGAGAACCTGTCCAACGCGCTTGTCCGCGGACAAGCTTCTCTCGTCACCATGTTACCCTGTTCCCCATACTCTTCTGACGTGTGCAAGGGCCAACAAGGAACGAAGGAGATACGATTTGGCGCGGACCGTTCGCGATGCTTTTTAAAGCATAGCAATATGCGCCGAGACAGCGACTGTCAGCGATATTGGGTTTACCTACGAACGAGCGCGTATCTCTCGCTTCGTGAAGTATCGGTGAATATATTGGACGCGGGCTTTAACGTGTGTGGGTGAGGCAAGTATAATGGCATTATACTCTGCAACGCAACTCGTCAGAAAACGCCTAACTTCCGCTTCTTCCTCCATCCATTTCTCTCCCTACCTGCCCGTCGTTTTCTCTCTGCCTCTGTCTGTCGTTCTTGGTCCCATTTCAGTACAAGCGGAAGTATCGAGCTCATTCGCCGACGCTACTAGACGGTTATATATAAACCGAAACATCAATATACACACCGGAATAATTTCCAGTGATGGCAACATCACATATTCAATAGGAAAGTTGTAGCTTCATTAGAAACTTCACTTATTAAAATTCCTTATAAGGTATTTTGTAAAAAAAATTTGTATTAATTTGTATTGATTATTAATTTTGAGAGATAACATGGAGTTTTAAGTTAGCTCATGTCGAAAACATAGGTTTAATTCATCATTAGATAGTATATTTGGTAGTCAATATTTCACTTCATGACGCAAAAGTTGTGGTAATAATCTCAAGCATGATCCTCATAGTGTACAAGATGGTACCATTCCATTGACCATATCACAAATTCATGGATTTCCAAAGTACAAGAGTAAACTCAGTATACCAGTAGATGAGGTACGGGCACTTTAGGGAATAAACTAGTACTCCGATGTCTCAATTGCGAATTACAGAACTCTAAAGTACGAGAGTAAACTCGGTATAACGCCATTACCTCACCTGCCGGTCCCGCTGTAAGCCTAGAATTTGCTTTTGGGACTTAGAATACCATAATTCGTGAACGTATCGTGGAGCTATAGAAATTATTTCCTTAATAATGTGATCTGCATTGCAACTTCAGACTGTAATATTATATCGCAATTATATTTTTTAAACGGAAATAAAAATGTATTCGGTAAAAATGATTCGGTATAATAAAGTATATGCGTGGTAAAGTTTACGCGTAATAATCCACCACATGACATTTATTATCGTCAAAACAAATGTTTTTATTATGTTATATTTGACATTTGCAGTAAAAATATCATTAAAGCAGCATAATTATGCAAGTGAGAACAGTTTTTCGTATTCTCCAGTTGCAAAATCTGTTTATATATATTTTAATGTAATTTTTAATATTGACGTCGATAATAAATAATTATTAAAAATATCGTTTATCCTATATTAGTAAAACACAATTGGTATCAATCAATATTTTATAAATAAATATTGACGAAATTAATTTAATTTATAGTCACGAAAATTAACAATATTGCGAAAGTATATTATTGTAAATAAGAATTTAATTCATTTTGAATGCTATTCTGTCAATTTATCGCAATAAACAGTTTCCAAAAATACGCAATATTCTATTATATATTAACACAGATTCACATTGTGTGCGTGTTTAAAACTAGATTAAAGTAATTAATACATTAATGCAAGAGCATGTATTTTATTACGAAATAACAACAAATCTTTCATGATGTACAATATATTAAATGAACGTAATTTACGAGCGCTACATTTTCATTTTGACTAGCCAAACAATAATTTGAGAAATATTATTCAATATTAGCGATTTCAATTAGTACACATAAAACCGATATATAACGTAGAAAATTTATCGAATACAACATTACTTTAAATGGCAATTTATTGTATATTATATATCATTTTATTTTTAATTTGATCTACAAAGGTCTTGATACTACATAGTTAACATAATATGGCATTTGTTGGTTTGGTTCAGTTGATATCGTTTTACTATAGTACGCCATGACACTAGCGTATACGTTACAACATATATATATCCTTTTTAATTACTCGTTAGTTACTTTATGGTCGAGGAAGATTCTTGTAAAGTAGAAACTAATCCCGTTTTTTGTAGTTGTAAATGATTTATTATTAAATTCAGATTTTGAAACTAACGTCATTTATTGCTCATTGTTGGCTTTTGCTTTTTGAGTTTTTTAATTACACAGGACCACAAAAAGAAATTTGTGAAAATCAACTGGGATCAGAGTAGGTGATTCTTATAGATTTTGGGTCGCAAAAAACAATGCCGCTGGCCAAATTGCTCTATCACGTCACAATTTTGAGTTAATTGCAGTTAAAGTTGCAAAAAGGGCTATTTTAGTGAATTTTGGCATATTATAACTACAGTATGTGACATGTTTTGAGAAGTTTTATTGCAATCAAAATTAAGCACATTGTTAGGACTTTTAACCCTTAAAAGGAATTTGTTGTGTCAGTTATGGTTAAAAATTTTAAGTGATTTAATATATTTCTTTGCAATTTACAAAAAACTTAGACGTGGTGGACAAAAACGGCCAACGGATTCGACTTCAGCGACCCAAAATACGTATAGTATACGTGTCTAGTTTGTGTCAATTAAAAAAAATTTGTGGTCCTGTTATTTTATTCTCTTTAGAAAAATAATAATTATATAATTTATTTTAAAATTATACCTTCGTAAAGAAAACATAATTCGAGATTCATTCACGGGAGACCTATTACATTTTTTAAGAAGATAAAAACAGAAAAGTCGGATTATGTGCCATGATATTTATGTAGTGAAATATGCCATTGTAGCTCTCTAACGAACCATGAAACGGGTTATCAGCAGTTAACCAAAATTTATCAACACATCGCTCTGTATGTTCCTTTAAATTATCCTCCAACGGACATCATTTTATTACTTATTCATACTGTTAATTGGCCGAAAGTTACCAATTCGTATAAATCAATCCACTGGCATTATTATTTGTTATAATTAGGATTCATTAATTAGATAATATCCGAAATGTTTTATTTCATAAATTTTTTATAAAGTATAAATATATCTGCAACTTTTCACTGCGACGGGTTGAAAAATACGCGGTATATTAATTTTCCGTCCGAGAGGGTTTACTTCTCTTGTTACCTCTGATTAATTTCGTCATGTTACGTTATACGTATTTCGCTATGATGAAAAAAATTTCCAAGTTTGCCGAGAGAAAGTTCGTCAGGATATTTTTGTGCTCTGATCCGGAGATTTATTTGTAGGCAGTAACGTTGCTGCAGAAAAAGAGACGCTGATGCTCTTCTTTCCTTATTTCGTGGGCTTGAATCAGATTGAAATGTCAGAACGAGCTCGCGACCGGCATTGCCGTCTTTTGTCGTTGGTAAATTTCGGAGCTTTCAGGACCAAGCGGTCGCAGAGGAAACAAGTAGGAGGGCAGGAAGGGGACAACGTGCTCCCGAGTATATACAGACGAGCCGCCAGTTGGAGGCCCCATCTCGCTTGCGATGTCGCCGATGTCTTAGAATATTAGCTATTTTCCGCCCGGCTGCGTCAGATGAAGCAACTCGCCTCTTTCTCTTTTTTTCTTTCCTTATGTTGCATGCTGCTATCTCACCTGTTCCCCGGAGAGAAGAAAAGTGGCAACTGTTGGGAATATGTTGGAGAATAAATTTGTGTTTGGGTGATATTACGATGGAAGTACGCACATTTGACAGTGTAATTGTTCATTTACATGCATTTGTTGTGTATTATTATCGCAAATTCATAAAAGAATTAATTTTTTTGTAAAAGAGCTTGTAAAAGAATTAATTAATAATAGTTCTATTAATGATATTTCTATTAATAATAGAATTTTTTCATTAAGTTTACAAAAATATTGGTTCAATAAAAATAATTATCATACGTTTTAATTTATTGTAAATAAAATGCATGTAATCAGTGTGCTTGTGTATATAAAAGCCTCGAGCGTTTTATAACGAATGTTTTTAAACTGATGGCACTGATCCGGATGGTAGATACAAAATAGTGGACATAGAAAGAGTACAATGAAACAGCCAAGTCCCCTGAAGCGATAATTGTATATTGTACTTCCTACAAATGTAATAATTCACTTCGCGAAATCTATCGTTCGAATCTTGAAAGGGTGCTTTCGCACTTTCCATTCCGCTATCAACAATCACATGTACGTTTAGCGTTTACTTAATTCTATACGAGTTTACCGTGTATTCTATACGCTCATATTTATCGCGATACAAAGAGAGACGTTACCTGATGACCGCAAATCACAGTTTTCACAACAACATTCGCGTAGATGAAATAAAGTCTTTTTGTCTGTGTCAAAACTGATATCTCTTTCAAAAAACGCTCGTTTATCGTTGCGGTAAATATCCATAACGTACGCGTATGCGTAAGGGATGCGCTGTTACGGCCAAGAGGGCTTTACCACGCACATGTCGAGTAAATCCGTAAAATAAAAGGACGACAGAAACGGGACAACACGAAGTCTGAGTGTTATCCGAGAAAGCGTGGGTCGGATTCAGCCGAGACGTTTACCTAAATCGTCCTGTATCTGATCCAGTTTCGAATGGCGAATGTAAAGTAGGTGCTCGATTTCCATCGTCCTCGGTACGCGTTTCTCTCTCTCTCTCTCTCTCTCTCTCTCTCTCTCTCTCATTTTCTCTTTCTCTCCTTCTTCTCCTCCTTCGTAACGCGAAAAACGACGTAAGGTCGTCGACATTGCGATATGTTTCTGCGAAACGCCATGAAGCAAAGCGGAGCTCGATGAACGATCGATTCGTGAAAATTTAATTACGCAGGCCGTGGCTGAAGGAGAGTATAGTAGATCCTTCAAACTTTCATGATGTAACAAGGATCAATAATCATTCTCTCACGTAACCGAGATGAATTTCAGTAGATGCACTTTATATTTTACCGCGGTAAAACGTAATAACGCGAGCAAAGCTGCAAACGTGTATTTTCAAGTTCTGCGAGTGCTCCCGGCTTGCAAAGTTTACACTGTAAATACACATACTGTACATTTAATAACATTTTACAAACCAGAAGCTTATTATGCGCGCAACACAATTGTTTACGAATATAATTTAATTATGAAGGATTAGTATAATAACAACAAAGTAATAAGTTTCTGTATGATAATTACTGTAACGACTGAGAAAAGTAACTTTTTTTATCCAAAGAAAATACTGTATTTGCATAAGTTGAGAAGAACTATATTCCGCGAATATGTCGTGCGCATTAAGCAGGAACTGCGTTAATCTTCTTATCATCGATCTTTGCAAGTATGTGAAAGCTTAGTGTCATCGCCAGCTACCTGCAGAAGTACGTAAATTCTCAATTTTCCTGACAGAGTACATCGTTTGGAAAGCTTCCAGTTAAATGTTTACTCCTAGAAAGAGACGATTCCGTCTTTCACGAAGACGTACTCGCTGTGCATATTCGACCATTGCGAATAATCCTATTTGTTTAATTAAATCTTCGTTGCTGTCGATTGAGGCGAGTTTATAAGCTTAATTGAACGGAATTATTACATTTAAAACGTTTACGAGTAAACCGTGCAAGTAACGCTTATGAGATTTCAGATCTTAATTTTTTATTATAACTTTGAGAAAGTTTTGCTGTCATATTCGACGATTTAAAGATTATTCGAACGATTCTGTTAAAATGTAATCACCTGCGACATGAATTGAGACGTACGATACAATATGTAACACTTGTTCGATGTCGAAGCCATATTAGACACGTGCGTACTTTTGGCGTGTTGCACAGTAGAAGCAATTAAAACTTTCTTGCGTTTATACTAGGAGAACCGGCGCGCCACGTTGAATGTATGCCGACGATTTCTATTCCGATTCACCGCCGATCCGTATGCAAAGTAATGCGTTTGGAAACTTCTGCGAAGCCCTTCCTTCGAATTAATATTGAAATCAGTGTCGAGGTGCTAGAAAGAAAAAGGAATTTCGTCCTCGTTTTGGAGGTGCATTTGCATGCATTTTCAATTTCATTGAAAAAACAATCGAGTCAAGAGTGAGGGATGAGGGCAATACTCGCGGATCGATCGAGAGTGCTCAACGCGTGATTAGATAAAGTTTTATTATCGCGTAATAATGAACGTAATCTTGCTATACTCTTTTTGTAAAGAAAGTCGATGATTAATGTTATACTTAAAGATACTAGCGATAATTTGGCAATAATAATTGCTTTCTTAATTAAAAAGTAATCTATTAATATAATTATAATTGAGATAATTATTATATACAGGGTGTTTCATTTTAATCTAGCCGTTTCATTTTAATCAAGAAAAAGTATACAGATGCATGTTAAAAATTACATATTTTTTCTTAAAAGCAACCATGTCTTTTTTTCATACCAATTGACTCGTCTCATTATTCTGTGCATAAAAGTATTAAGGTAACATTACCGAAAACTGAATGTTTTACAAGATATTTTGTATTTTATGTCAAAATACTGTAACTTTCAAGCCTTATAACTCGGAAAGTACTTAACGAAAAAACATTTAATTATAGTGTTTTGGAAAGCCCTCGACATAAGCTACAAGAATATGCAATAAAAAGTAGGCGGTTCCATTTAAAAAATTGAAGGTGACCTTTGCGTGATCTTCAAACGACTATCCAAGGTCAAACCAATGACGCCATCTTATGTCCCCCTCGAAGTCACAAAACTTTTGTATGAAACATTTTTCTCTAAACTCAACAGCGTTTGAAATATTCGCCTGGCTAGATTAAAATGAAACACCCTATATATATAAAGAGTATAATAATTACGTACTTTTTCTTGAGATACGCCGCTTTTATGAGAACGTAAATAACAGTCTATTGATCCCCCGAGAGCTAATTAATCCGCCGGTAACAGCTAATGAATCTTGCGGAAGCTGCCTTAAGTTTTGTGCAGGACATGCAGAAATATGCCGTCCTGTGCTTCGCGAAACGAAATCCCCTGAATAGGGCTCGTCGGACGAAGATAATAATTAATGTCGTTTATGTCGCGAGTTTCGTATCTCCCGGTGGTATTCATCCTGACTCATTTATAAGGGCAATATCTGGGCTCGGGATCGACTCGTTCGTTACTCGACGAGCGTGAGGTGCGCACGCTGGTATTATCGGTGTGCGTATACGCACGCGGGGCTACATAAAACGCGTCATAAGAACTCCCCGATCGATCATCATTCAAGTGAACTTGCGATTAACGAGCGGTTGTTCTCATTGATAAATGTTACGTACGTGGTACATGTAATCTTATACACGGCACAAGAACAATAAGAATAGCGCTGATCCTACAAGACAAACCGTTTAACAATGCAGTTATAAAAATAGTCGATTCACAAACATAGTTTATATAATTGTAATCCCTGTATTCGCCGTAAATAAGTTGGATGTTGTCTTGGAGTAAAAACGATAGGTAGATTTCATGTGCCAATGGTTGTAAGAAAATTGATTAGCCATCGTGTTAAACTTATGCGTTTTTCCCTCCTATAATGGGGAGCGAAATAGAACACGCTCCTAGATGTTTCGCGAAAACGAAACGCTCACCCGGAAGTAGAACAGTTCGTGCTAGCGTGTCGCGAGAATTGTCACCTAGAAAATCGTGTTGCTGCAAATCGTGTGCGCGTAACGACCGGGAAGAAGGATGCGGAATTTGTGTCGCCGCCGTGAGCCACCGCGGAATCATATAGCGCGATCCTCACGTTGGTGTCTCTACAGGCCAACCGTATGAGCAGTGTATAATTAGTCTAATGACAGTTCCGAGTACTGTACGAGAGCTAGGAATGGCACAAGTACCATAAATACCTCCCATACATTATTCCCGGCATAGATATCGAGTGAGTTGCTCGAGGACAGCAAAATATGATCGAGACTCTCCTTGGAAAATATTTGCCGAGGTTGCTTAGATTTCGTTCTTATTTATATTTTTCTACAAACAATTTTCATTTATGTTTTATTTAATTTTATTTCTCAAAGTCTTTTGTGTAATTTTAAATATGTATAAAAGGGAAGATATTTATGGTGCCTTTTAATTTTAATTTTAAGTTTATAGATATATATTTATATATAAGTACTCTCTCTCTGCATTAGAACTGGGAATATAGCACACAAGACACCATAAATACATCTCCAGCAGGTATCGAGCGAGTTGCTCGAAGACAGCAAAATATGTTCGAGAACTCTCCCGTAACATTTGGAAAATATTTTCCGAAGTTACGTAGATTTCGTTCTTATTTAGATTTTTCTACCAACGATTCATTTTCTGTTTTAATTTTATTTTTCAAAGGTCTTTTGTATAATTTTAGATATGTTTAAAAGGGAAGATATTTATAGTGCCTTTTCATTTTAATTATATATATTAATTTATGAATTAATATTCTGTGTTATAAGCTAAGTATATCTCATATACTTCATAATGCTTAATTCAGAAAGTGTAAGTTTCGAATTCAATCACCAAAAGAGATGAACTTGAACACTACCGATTAGCACTCAATAACAGACGATGGTATTAATTCTGTACAGTTCACGCTGCATACGTGTACGCGATGCTGCGCAATACATAATGTAGCTACAGCCGGTGGACCCGTTCCCCGGACCCCTGGCACATTGTCCTCGCCGCATAGTTCATCGATCATTGTCGCCCCGAGACAATGATTCGGAGAAATTGTTGTTTCCTACATTGCAGCGTGTAACGAGTGCGCGCGGTGTCGAGTACATTCAAGATACGATGAGAAGCAGAGGCGACGGTGATGACAGCCGTTTGGTTATCCGGACGGACGCCCTTGATGTCAAGAGCGATTTGCGCGCTGCAACGTTGCACTTTGCCGAATAAAAGTTCTTCACATTCACTTTTTTACTTTCGTAAAAATAATCTCACACATTTTATATGAATAAGTAAACACATATTTTATATGTACTTTTACGTGTGTTATTCAAATTCTGCGTAATTGCTCTGCGTGGTTTAAAAGAGGGTAATTTAGGCTCAGATAGCTGGAAGAATTGAGATCGATTAGTTGGTTTGGATTATCAGTGACTCGATCGATTATTGACTTGACTCGCTGTATTCATCCATTGTGTCGATGTTTTCGCTCTGCCCACTCTTTCCATCCGCTTCGATTGAGCCTTTCTTTAAAGAAATTCCCATTTATGTGTTCGCGGTACGCTGCAATCTACCGATGGCGATCAGCGTCCACTTTCCGGCAAAAATTTGCGCACGTATTAAGCCGGCGTCATCGAAAACACGATTTTGAATATGACATCAAGCCGCGATACGGCACTTTAATTCCGTGGAGCGGAATGCCCAATTTCCTGGATGTGCGCGAACTAACACGAGCGTCCTCGATTTAATTATTTGCGTGTTTTCGTAAATTTATCGATAGATCTATATGCAGAAGTGCATTGTGCATATCGAACACTGGCGCTATAAAGCCCGAGATTAAGTGCCATAACAGCCACAAGCAGCTCTAATAAAATATAATGTCATGATCAATATCAGTCTCCTATGGACGCAGCCTTTTCATACAGTATTGTACGTTTAACTATTTATATCTTATCATTTAGCTATCTTATACTTATATCTTATACGTAAACTTTAACAATTCGGTAAAGACAATTAGGGCCTATACGAGAAATCAATTGGGAGGTGGTAGATTTTATGTATTTTTGCCCCCTGAATCCAAAACTGTTGATAAAATTTGGGGGTCGCTTGTATTTTCTAAGATATCGTCATGAAAATGAGAAGAAAAGGGTAAATGTGCTTATAGCGGGCAACTTCACAGATGACGCTCACCTTGACATATGTTGTCAAAGACATGACCCTGAGTAACATGCAAAAGGATTCAATTGTCGGTCGCTATTTATTCAAAAGTTATTAATAAAAGTAATTAAGTTGTTTTTGATGTGAGGAATAAAGTGCGCGTGGTCCCAACTAAAGGTGCAAGGGGGTATGGGGCGATGCTCCCCCATGAGGAAGTCAAGGGCGCGGAGGGTGGAGGGCCAGGGGGGCGAAGCCCCCCGACGGTGGGGTGGGGGGGCTCTGCCCCCTCTATCATGAAACTCCATTCGATTAAAGAGACAGGAAAAGACACAATAGGCGGGGGAAAGGATTCCGAAGGATTCCGTCTATCATAGAACTAGTGTCTATTATATAAAATAGAAAGCACAACCCTCCGAACAGTGCGAGTATCGGTACCCGCGGTCGTAACCCAGATATATATAACAATTCTTATTTGTTTTGTCTCAGATGAGGAACTTGTACTTTACATTTATAATTCAACACACATAGATCATTTTATCTGTTAATACGCAGTTATACGAATTCTTATTTGTCTTGTCTCAGATGAGGAACTCGTACTTTACATTTATAATTCAACACATATAGATCATTTTACCTGTTAATACGCAGTTATACGAATTCTTATCTACTTTAATGAGAGGGTAAATCCTGCAAATATTTGACGTCAAATGTGCAAACATTCTCTACATAGATGATAGTACGAAGCCAAGTTCTCTCTGATGTTTCTGCACTATGCGCTTCTACCAGCAAATTTTCTCGTGTCCCTCTTTGTCGGTCCTTTCGCGACGTCCTGCGGCTGCGTTTGCGGCCAACCTATTTCGGCAATCTACAACCCACTTATAATGTTGCTAATATTCCACTCAACCTTGGTGTACGCCGCATCTGCACAACCTCCCGGCTGCCGAATTCTGCTGCAACCCATCCCTACACACCTTTGGAAATATGTATAGACGCACACCGGAAGCGAACTATATCGGAGTAGGGCAACTAATTGCCAGCAATAACGGCGACAACTTATCACACAGATACCTTGTAATAGCCCGCGAAAGATTTACAATCGAGAACACAGTCCGATTGTCTGACAATATTTCTTGAATGGTCGTTCACCGTTGCTGCTTTAATGCCCCTACCATATTTCAATTAAGATGTAATCTCATTAGAAGTTTAGAGTTTGTGCAGCCGTAACACGAATGTACATCGCATTTCGCATGATAGTTTATTGCAAAAGCACTCCGTATTTTTCGCTAACAATGTGCTAGTTAAAAATTTGAAACTTCTTCGCCGAGTCATGTTTCTTTAAAGTTATGCAATGTCAGTTATAATTTGTTGAAGTAAAAATTTTCTGATTCTACATTCTTCGAGTGCCATAACGCCTGGTTCCACTTACCTCGCTACTCATCATGCGTGTACGATGTCAAACATTCGGAGATGTGTATGTAACTCTGTATTTTTCTTGTCGGAAGGATGTTTCGCGAGGAAAAATGTGGAAAGTACGTGGCAGGATGCTACGGACTAAAGGTTCGTCCGGCAGATTGCCAGGAGACAGTTTCTGCCCTCGGAGACCATCGCGCCAACTGCGGCTTCGTGGACAGAATCTAAAGGAGTGGCCGGCCATTATAAGTTTTCCGCTTCTCATCAGACTTCAGCCGGCGCAGCCGACTCCACCGCGTTCTATTAATCGTAAGGATAATTATTGCGAATGAAAGATCGGTCCGATTTACCTGCGGCAAGGTGGGAATGCTAATGACGCGAGCGGTCTTCGAAATACTAGCGCGTTTAGTACCGCGGATGTAGCGCTGTTACGCGATCTAAATGTAAGAGGAAGGCACGCGAGAAGCGTACATCTTCTAAATAACATAGGGATAGCGTTAGCGTTGCACGTCTCGCGGGCGCATTTTAATATCCAGTTTCAACATTAATTGCACCCTTGTGTAATCGGAGATTGCAATAAATTGGAGATATTTGCGTACGGAAATAGTCGTCTGAAACATTTAGCGAAATAAAACAGTTTCGAATAACTTTTTAATTAAACAATTGTAACCGTGTAACACGGAGTTAATTGGGAATTCGGTGGTCACCGATTTTTCACGATACGGTTGTTTTCCCCCCTCTCTTTTTTTTCAACGGACGGAGTATTCGAGCCTCGCAGTTCCGCGCGCAGAAATATGCGCCGAATTAAATCACAAACACGTCGACAGTCGGCAGTCTGCATTGCTGGCGTGGCGTGTAACAACGCGCCAACGCGTAACAACGGTATTCGCAATCGCTCGTTGCATACGTGCGAAAGCGCACATTGTAAATTTTTCGCCAGTTTCGTTTTTAATCTGTTATCGCAGGCGTTAAGCGCACCGACTGCTTTGGCACAGTCATAAAGTCGTTCTTACGCGATGCAGGGCGTAAATAATATAGCGGGCTTAATGGCATTTCTATTGTTTTTCTGTGTACCTCGAAGCAAGTATTGTAGTGCTTAGAGAAAGAGGGGGGAGGAGAGAGAGAGAGAGGGAGGGGGAGAGAATGTGTCCTTTGTTACAATAACAGAATGTGTGTATGTGTGTGTGTGTGTGTGTGTGTGTGTGTGTGTATCTGTATATCAATTTTCATACTACAGATGGAGTTGGACATAAATAATTTCTCGTATACAAGAATACACATAATTGGTTATAAATATATAGATAGGACCAAAAAGATTTTGTATTCATATCAATTTTTGGAAGGTGGGGCGTTTTGCAATTTGCCCGCCCCACCAATAAATTAAAACAAACATAAATTATCATCGGCAAAAATATGATAGAGAAAATAAGAGAGAGACAGAGAGAGAGCCGGTTTCGAAGCTTTATTATACCGGCAATTATCAAAATGCTTACCCGAACTCACGTGCTCCTGATATGTATCGATTTCCCGCGGATGCTTCTGCGCGGCACGTCTTGGATTAATTCAATTGAATTTAGCAACCTCGGGTTTCGGAGCGTCTTCCCGATTGGATCCGACGTACCTGCCTCGCAGTTTTTCTCGTACGATTAATCTCGTTCGTATATTATTTATGGTAGAGCCATGCAATTCGTTGCGATCGATCGCGTTGCGCGAAATCTTTGAGATATAATTTTTCATCGCTCAACGGCGGAATATAAAGACGCCAGTTTAAGACGAATTCTATATGAGAGAATAAAGTAAAATATTTTATGAAGAAAGTTTTGGAATGGTTTTATCTCGTTAGAGGAGACATAAACTGTAATGCTCGCACAATGACGCTTCGTGTGTCGAAGATTCGCGGCGGGTCGCTGGCGGGATCTTCGCAGAATCAATGCGGCGGAATTTATTGTTTCGCCGTATATCTCCGACCGGTCCCGCGATCGTTCAGTATCATATCCGCATCATTTGGTCTATAAAAAAGATTTTACGACCCCGCTATGGAAGTTACAATGCCAATCTCTCGAGGCCGGAGGGTTCGAATAGCCGGTTTCTTCATACCAGCATTGCGGCATCACCAATCAATTCATCGATACATCTCCATTGGCGATTAATGCCAACTTCCGTGCTTTATTATCATTTGTCTGACGTTCTTTGTTTGCTTCGTTACGTTATAGATAATTCTTATATCTTATCTTCTAGTGCATAAATAACTTTTCTAAGTTTTTACTGCTGATTTTTTATGTTTGCTTTTTTAATACCCGGTTTCGTTATAGCTCTTTTATTCAATTCTTTTCCACGACAAAAAAAGTAGCTGCCGTAGCTAAAAACTGCGTGTAGTAACTAAATTGCAGTCGTAATATATGGACAGCAAAATCTTAGCTGTGATACCTATGTCATTGCTGTCGTGATTATAAATTTCTAAACTATAGCAAACATTTTGCTGTAGTTTAAAAATTTATAGTCACGACAGCAAACACAATTTAGCAAATCATGATTAGCTATAGTAGCGAAAAATGTTTTTTCCGTGGCGTGCATCAACTTGTGCTCGAGTTTACTTATTATCGCTAAAGGTAGTGTTCGCGTCGCTATTTATATTTTATGAGTTAGAATCGTGTAACGAGAAAAAGTCGTCGCAACGTTGTCGCCGGGGGTGAAATTGAGCCTACTTAATCCAGCCGTGTTAAGGTACGTCCAGTGTAATAGATCTATTAAGTGGCAGTTGTGTCAATTAGGTTAACTCGGGGTGGCTGGTTTCAGGATAACTTAAACAGTCATTACGGACGTGGATCTCGCGGAAGCGCTTCTAATATCCTGGTCTTACGGTGTCCGCTGAGTACTTTGCGAAACTAGACGCGACGAGCCTTCGTAAAATGATACATCCTCGGCCACGCGAAAATATAATACCTTTTCAAGTTTAGATGATCTCACGCGCTTAATTGTATTTGCTGTCTTACCGCTGCTGCGATGATAAATGAGAAACACCACCGTTTATAAATCTTATAAATATCCATTCTCGATGGTAAGCGTTTTAAGACAAGTGGTTTTATAAAGCTTGTTTATCATTACGTCAATGGTGAACGTGCCCGAAGGGGTTTGCCATTTAAAATATTTCCTAAATCTCTCCTGATTCTTCTTCCAATCTAATTAACATAATAGTGGCCCGAATCGCGGAGGAGTAATTCGCTAGAAATTTGAAACCTCCCGCTCCTCCTACTCTCCGGTACGCAACAATCGCGAAGACAAACGTATGTCTTTGGCTCAGTTACGATGAAGTCTCTGCGCGTCTTCGAGAAGCGTCAGAGAGTTTAGGAATGAAATATAGGTTGCAATAATAAAGTCTCGAAAGTTTACCGCGATGAAATTCCTAATGTTTCGCTGCTAATTGTAAGTGGATCGAGTTCGCTCGAGAACTTACTTATCGCAATTACCTTAGCGCGGTCGCATGGTACATACAGCGAATAGTTCTCAGCGATGAGTTGCGCGTCACACTGCTCGAAATGTCTCACTTATGTCGCTCTCCGCATTTCGTACAGCTGTGCCGTTACACTGATGATTTAACGGGGTTCGCCAACGAGCGAATAAATCTACATTAATTGCAGTAGGCGACGATCGCACACGTCGAAAAAGTGTTTATAAACGACTTTATAAACGGACGCACGCATGACAGTTTTAATTATCTATCAAATTTTCATACACACACGGAAAGAATGGTTTTGCTGAAATATCTAAAAATTTGGCCAGATACAAATCTGAAAATAATTTTGTTGGGCCATCAAAATAATTAGTAGGACGTCCAAAATAGTTGCTGGAATATCGAAACTTTTTGTACACGGAAAAAACGGTAAGGTTGCCACAACCACAATAATAGTAACATTTGGTACAGCCACATCCCGTGGTTGTCACATTCACATTGTTTTGTGTAATGCATCTATATATGTTTGTCTCAACATTCACTATGTTTGTCTCAACATTCACTATGTTTGCTGTACCAAATGCATATAGTTGCCTTCACATCAATGTGAATATGACAACCACAGGACGTGGCTGTACCAAATGTTACTATTATTGTGATTGTGGCAACCTTATCGTTTTTTCCGTGTATTATTATTCTCATGATGTGTTTTTTTCTGTAAGCGATAATTGATTCCATATCCAATAAATTATTATTAAAATCACAGCTTGCGGGAAAATATATCAATATTAACAAATTGTACCTATAAACAACGAAAAATAGAGATGTATTGTATATTGATAATTTTAAGATTTACCGAGCGTAGCTCTACGGTCGAAAATCAAACGTTAAGTAACTGCACGAACTTGAGATTATTGCGCGGATATTGTTACATTTCGTGCGATTGCCAGATAATTTCTGTGCGTTATGCAACAGGGACCGATACATATATGTACCCGATAGGGCCGTAAAGTTTTTATCTGTTCTCGCAGCTGCACTGCGAAATGTATCGGGAAAAGTGTATTGGCGACGGGACGCTTGCGGCGCGATCGCGACGAGGTCGGCTTTTATTACCGCTCCAATATTTATTCGCAGAATTATATTTTCTTGAACGTCGTTTGCATCTCTTCATTAACGTTAATCGAAGCTCCCTTTCGTAACGTCAGAAAATGTGCGGAATAATATAATCGAAGCATTACGTGTGCAAATATGCGATTTACATTGGATTCTTTATGTCATAAAAGAGAATTGAACGGATAATTATTAGAGAGACAATTATCAGAAATTAATTTACAATTACGTACATAATGGATGTGCATTATGGAATCATTAGATGACAACATGTATCGGCAACCGGAAATGCCTAGCGTACTTATGAATTATCCGGACTGGTACACATCTGGTACGGTCGTGCGCAAGCTGCTCGAGACGCCGCCATTAGATGCGCGCCAGTCGAGCACGAAGAGCTAATACGCTCCTTAGAAGTCGTTGGTATACACAAAGTCGAATCGGTTTTCATCGCCATAATCTGAATTATTGCACCTTACCTCTGACACGGAATACGTTGCCTGACTACTCAACCGTTGAAACTCAAGCGGCTTAATTAATGGCGCGGTGTCATGAACGTGGCCAATCTCTGCCGGTAGACTCGTTAAATTATCACACAACAACTCATTAAACGCGCTCCAATAATGACGGCCCGATATGCCGCATCCCGCTATCGATCTAGCAACGGATAAGCTGTTACGTCTTGTTTTCCGTTGATCCGCTGATTCGAGAGACTATTTTTCTTTCGGACGTGGCTGGTGCAAATTTTACACTCGTTCTAGATTGCTTCGTGAGATGTGTAGAGGTCATACGATAATTTTAACATCACTCCTATACATCCTTACGAGCTGATTATATTATTATAAGGCTCTTGTAAACATAGTTGTAAACTTATTTGTCAAACGCGTTTATACAGACAACTTGGACTGCACTGCATGTACCGTGGAAAGTAAATAATTACGTACTTCTATCATGTAAATTGTAAATAGTTACCATACTCCTCGACTTAATGAATTCCTTCGCGACTACTAGGGTCGAATAGAACGTCCTTGTGCTTTCATTCAGGAAATTGCAGTCGCGTAATAGCGAAATTGCGGAAGTACAAAATCTAGAATTTAATTGATCCGATGAGACAAAGAAAATTCATCTTTCAGCGTCGTTGAAAAAGTTAATTGGGTCTCTATGTGCGCGCTGCATGGCATATTTTCCGTGCTTAATGGTTATACGAATTTTATCTGCTCTGTAAAAAAATATACATAAAATTATATTGATCGTTCACATAAGTTTACACGCTTTTTTTACAGTGTGTAGGCCAAGTTAAGAAATCTCGTTTCTCCCGTATCATCTTTTTCTCACGCTCTTTTAAAGTGCCTCGAAGGGCACGTACGCCAGGGACTGTGGGTCAGCGCGAGCACGATATACACGGAATCTGTAAAACGATTATCCGAGTTATTCGAAGCGCAGGACTTATAACATTACTGAGAATTCCCCGCGAGAGATCGCTATCGGTCCATGGCCGACACGTCCGTGCCGTATGTAACGTTTCTCCAGCATCTGGATTCTTCCCTTCGCTCTCGGTGCGCCGGTCGGTGCCGCGATACTCCGCGCCGCGGTCCAGCGCTGTGAGGAGGCTGCGAGGAGCCGCCTGATAAATGGAGCCGGCTGAAATTTCAGCGATAGCTCCGTACACGATTTCTCACGAACTCGCGTCAGTATGAAAACGTCTTCCAGGCTCGGCCGGACTACCACATCGCACTGAATGTAGATCCTACCTTCCGAAATTATCTCACAAGGCGGACCTCGTTGATCCGGTAAATTTCATTTTAGCAAAGTTCGCACAATTTTGAATACTCTCGAAACATTTCTAAGTCCACGAAACGTTCTTCTTTTCGAAAGAAAATCGGCGCCTATGTCTTAACATCTTCTCATCGCAGATCAGACACAAATAAAGAATAAACACCACTAGCGCGACGTAGTGGTTTTTATTCCCTTTACACAAATCTTTTTAACTGTGGCGGGTAATCTTACCTCAAACAATCATTGCGAATCGTTTGCGTTCGCCCTTTCTTCTCGTGCCAGGTTTTTTTCTAACTGCCATATTTATTTTTAATTATAATTATTTAGCGATAACGTTACTTTTACCTGATCGGGAATGACAATTACGGCGGTAATTATTACGTGCTAAGTGAGACAGCCGTATATGATACGTACATTTAAATTCTGAGGTTTAGTCGCGATTTTATGTAAATGCGTTTAATTTGATTAATATTCATGGGTCATGCGAGTAGTCTATTCGAGTCGGCGTTTTAAACCGGCGAGTGAAGTTTCTTCCTCGCATGCCAGTCGGGTATTCAACGAACAAAACGCAACGGTCGAGATATTGCGCTTCGTGATGCGAGATCAGATACATCGTTCTGCCCGCAACCCGCAAGAGCCAGCGAGAGACGGACGATTGGATCACGTTCCCGTTCTGCGGTTTGTACTAACGAAGTAGCGCCCTATTCTCGAATCCTACGAAGCGCGGCGCAATGGGGATAGTATTGACTCTTGCGAGGTATTTTCCTCGCGCGAGTACTTCGATGGCCGGCGTGCTCCCATCGAATTCCGCAGTAAAACCTTTATTTTCCCGTACTCGTGCTTACAATTTAAATTTAATCCCGTGCAGTTCACTCGAGGCATCGAACGGCCGTAGATTTATTCGTAAGATCGTACTCACGTTTCAGAAAACGCCGATGTGTATCTGCTCGCGCGGATTTAGACTCAATGCACGAGATGATGCAACGAGGGGAAAGCGTGGTGCGGTTCTCTTAAACTGAGCTTTGTCATCCCGGTTATTATTCCACGCTCGCTCTGCAATTATTGATGATAATTTCATGCTATCGTTTTTTTTTATTGACAAGATCAGTGATATGAAAGAGGATAATTCAACTGTTACATTATTTATTAGTCGAATTTATTAATCGATGCGAAAGCAAAGAAATCGATGCTATCTTTACAAGAAAATGTTCAATGAAAACAATCGCCTTCTGCAGATGCACCTTTAACTTGCTCTGCGATAAATTATTTTCAGTAGGTACATGTACAATTTCCGGTGAGATTAATAGCGGTAATTAGATCTATCCGAAAAGAATTATCCTCATAAAGTGCAAACATAAGGCGCTTGAAATTTTTCATTTCGGTCAGTCATACAAATATAGGTTGCGCAGCATTCGGAAAATTGCTTTCTGTCGGATGTCTCACGTTTTCCGCTTCAAGGAATTTTTTGTTGAAGCATCGAGAGCATACGTTCATCCGTTCTGTACTTTTCCTCCTTCCTCGCCATTGTTTTAATCCGATCGAGGGATCGTTAAGAGATTAGAACGCGCCGGATCAGCAATTTCAGCACGCCTTAAAAATTTACCGGCCACAGATCGCTATCTTAATCGCTCGCGGATAATGTCTCCATTTTCTGGCTGGTTAGTGTCTCAATCGACGCCGATCGGGAATCCGCGATGGCGAGCGATCGCAGACCACGGCGGGGAATAGATTTCATGTTCGATTGGATATCGCCAGAGTCTACCCTGTTCACAATTACACGCTATTAAAGTAACAACGTTGTGCCCCGAGTGTAATAAGATCGAGCAATTACATGGCACTAACCACCTCGGGCCCGATGTGATAAGGCAAAAGTCTTGAGTGGCGAGATTCAGATCGCATCTGATACGCTGCTTTCATTCGTAATATAATATCGACTGCAGGATACGAATGTAATGTGAATTACATTAATATTAGTGGCCACGTATGGCGAAAATGATCGCAGACTAGTACCTAGCAATTCGAACCTTATTATAACAATAATGGAACATGATAGCAATTCGTGCACTGCGCGTAAAATTATTATCTAGATACAAGAATCGCGTTCTAGAGATATTGCGAAAGCAGTAATATTTTCGAAAATGAATAAATGAAATGAACAATAATGAATGAGCATTGAATCAACTGACATGTTTCTGCAGCATTATGAAATAATGTAATTACATTTTTCATTCCATTATTATTTAGTAAGAAACTTGAAGAGAAAAATAATTCGTTTTGTACCCCAATTCGTCATTTATTTGTATGTACATAAATTTTATCAAGATCGGTATTCATAGTTCGTATATTTAAGACCGTCTTAAGTACAGTTTTAAAATATCATAAATCAATCACAGAACCGTATTAGCATCTTAAGACATTACTTAAGACGGTCTTGTTTTAAATAATAAACGGATTATGAATATCGGAACACCGAAATAAGAACGGACTATGAATATCGATCTAAGAATAATAAAAGCTGCACGTCTAAATATCTAATTCTTATTCAGGAAGTAATAATGCAGACTAAATACTCAAATTTCGGCACTGATTTGTCCATCCTGATCGCATTACGAGGCACGATGTTGAATGAAATTATCTTGTTAGGATTCATTGAGTATTCTAAGCAATAATAAAGGAATGTTGTAAAAATAATTTAGATCTACTTTCCGACGCCTATTTTAATTGTGTCGATGTCACGTAAATACAAGTTTTGCAAATTCATCAAGTAAAGTTCCTTGAATCAAAGTCTTTTTCGATTGCATGAAAATTCCGAGATTTAACTTGTCGATGATGACCGTTGAAGCCATAGTCATTATCTATCTTCCTTTTTCTCGATTAGATACATAAAACTGATTTTTATAGATCGAAGAGAGCACAACAGTGTCGTAAACCCAGACGCGAAAGCTTCCATTTTGGAAGAGCGTCGTTTTATCCTCGTCTCAGATTCGAACATGCAAAGGTACCTAATGTGATTGCCGAAGTATTTTATAATCATTCTGCGATGTGAATTAAATGAATTTCAATGTGAACGAGAGAAAGAATGGGTAATCACATTTATACAATAATCTTTTCAGTACGATTAACATAATTTCAGATCTTGTTAATTCGGAACAACATCTTTTTTGTATCATCTCAGAGTTCTTACGTTATTATTGTATACAATATCGACTATTGCATTATACAAGCATGATAAATGTATCATCTAGATATCATGAGAATACTTATAGATAGCATTTCCTGATACAACTATTATATTAACTCACTTATACCGCAAGTTTTACAAGATCTACATTATTCTTAATGGTTCGGGTTTTATAACCATTACAGAAATCTCTCCGGGTTTCCTTTTCTTTCGTTAAAAATTGCGAAAATACGTAGCTTGCGCACATAAAGGATGCAAGACGCAGAGTGGATTCAACCAAAGTTGTATTCGGAGTCGGGCGAAGCTCCGCGAACAACGAGAAAAATTATCGGTAGCTAGGAACTATCCATTGTCCTGCAACTAGCAACCGCGTGACTCGAGTGCGGCATCGCGTTGTCGCACCGACTGGAAAACTTTCTTAAGTAGCTCCGGAAGTCGACGAACCGGAGACAAGGTTTTCCGTGCCAATACGTATAGCGCGGACGGCAGCGAGAGCGAGACGGAAAGAGAGACGGGACCAGAGAGACGACCAGAAGTACAGAGTGCTGTATTTCCTCGGTCATACGAAGTGTGTTTGAAGGAGCTTCGAGGCAATCGGAAGGCCAAGGAGATCTACCTCGTTCGAGCAAGAGACGCGGTAAAACGAGAGAAACGTCGAAAAGAAGGACGCGAAAGGGTTACACGAGAAAGAAATTGTTCGCCGAAAGTTTCTCGCCTTTACCCACGGTGAAAAGCCTCACTTAGGCCCGGTTTTTCATTTTCTGGTTAACTTGTGGTTTAGGCTTAACCTGATGATAATATAAAAATTGTGTTTTTCTATATCTATAGTTAATCACTAAACTGATGGTTTTATAGTGATAACTTTATAAAGTTATCACTATAAAACCATCAGTTTATTGATTTTTTATAGTGATAACTTTATAAAGTTATCACTATAAAACCATCAGTTTATTGATTAACCATAAATAGAAAACCACAACTACTATAACTTTAAAAGTTATCACTATAAAACCAGTTCTAGTGATCAGTTTTAGTGATTAACACCATAGATAGAAAAACACAATTTTTACATTATCATCAGATTAAGCCTAAACTACAAGTTAACCAGAAAATGAAAAACCGGGCCTCAGCTGAATTGTGATTGGGACGGATTAAAACGAGTGCGCGTGCTAACCGGAGTGTTGCGGCGCTCGAGGCTAGAGAGAGTCGCGAATTGCTTTGCGGAAATATTGCAATTGAATCAGAAACGACGAAGTTTGTATGATCGCGTTGATCCAAAGGTAGATGATACATGGAGTATCTCAAGGAAATAATTCGGATGAGAGAGAAGGAAGATTAAACCGCTTTTCAATCACGGTACTATACTCGTTGTGAATCACGTTACTACGAATCCGCGAGTTGCGAGGACACAGATGAATATTTCAATGACAACGTTATGAGCCTTAGGAATCGTCTTTCAGATACGCGCGTAACCGGAAACCTTCCGTAACGCTTTTAGAGGGTCCGCAAATCGTTCCGAGAGAGAAAGAGAGAGTAAGAGCCCACGGAAATCATACATTATTAAAATACAAACAGAGAAGATGTGTCTCTCGCGCTCGTATATTGGATTATCCCAGTTCCCGCGTATTACTGTTTGCTCGAGACCGTGAACGAGAAGCCGAGGACCGACGGAAATCTCCAGGGAACACAGAAATTCCATATGCGGAAGCGCCCGGAGACAGGTTTTTCTGCCGATCGGTACCCGCGCTGAATTATGCGAGCGGCCGCGGCAAATTTCGAGACGACGACGGGAGATTTATCGGAACGAAATGCGACGCGTAACGTAACGTGTCGCGTCGTGTAGCGGTACGCATTTTTCGACGTGGTGCATAAATTTCGCCTGGTCCTGCCAACGGTGCTTCTTGGCCTTCGGGTAATATATATAATATTTCGCCGTCCCGATGTTTACGCCGATCTTCCGTAGGAAGCGCTGTTGAATCGCCAAGTTTGCTGCGAATCAACGCAAAGCGGTGCCGCATGAACGAACTCGAAAACGCTATTGTTTTACGGATGACGAATTGCGCGGCTAAAGTGAAAAAAAATTACATACAAAATCTGTGTGTGCGTTTTTTAAAGAGAATACGCGTTCTGTACCGCGATATCACGAGTTTGCAGAGCTATTTTCAATAGAGGAAGCTTAATTGCAATATTAATTAGCGTTTTACGTCGGCCAACAAAGTACGAAAGACATAAACTGCTATGTATCCATTCCGCTGCGTTTAATGGGTTTAGCCGGAATAAAATTTCGCTTGATGTCCGTTTCTTGCTTTCCACTCATCAGGCAGCAACTGGTGGGTTGGTTTTGTAGAAACTGCCACGGCCGGTGCCGTTATGCTGATTAAGCGAGACGAATTGCGGAATCTCGAAATTACGCCCGCGGGCCACAGACGATCAGCTCCGAGGGGGAACCCCTCCAATTTTCGTTAAATTAAATTCGTACCAGGCTCATAAATTTGGCCGTTCTATCATTGTCATTATCCAATTACGTCGGATATAATGCGGCACTTTTATCGATAAAAAGAAAGAGAGAGGAAGGACCGCGTGCACGAAAAGGTACCCCGGCGCTGCTCTACGTGCAACCAATCTCTTCGCGCTACTGTGTACTTTGACCTTTACGCCTGCTCGCACCTCGAGCAGCCGCATCGTTGCGATTCTCCGACGCTTTGTGCCGCATGCTCCTTGCCGCGTGCAGACGCGACGTTGCTCGCCAGTCCGTGAAAGATTGTGGGAGTCAAAGGGAACAAGAACTGCCGGAGAGTGGTATTTGCTGAAGCGCAAAGGTGCTATTCCTCTCCCTCCCTCACCCTCTCTTTCTCTATCTCTTGAACATACGCATTCGCACATTTTCCCTGTCCTCCTCGCCTCTCCCCGATCGCCCACCTCGTTCCCCGAAGGAGCGCGAGTCGTTACCTCGAGATGCTCGGCTTAATGGAGGGTTAAGGCACGCGAGGAAGCGAGCGGCGGAGCGCGGGCGCAAAACAATATCGGAATGCGCCGTCGGATAGAGAAGAGAGCGAGCGACTTCCCCCTGTCCCCATCCATCCCGTTTGCCTCCGCGTGTACCTCGGTAATAGATAGCGTGTATATACACCCCGTGTGTGTGCCATGCCGTGCAACAGAGTCGACCTGACTAGCGCGCGCACCGGGGTAATTGTTACGCCCGGCTCCGCAGTGTCGGATAAACTGTACAATTGCCGCGCCGCAAATCAGGGCCCGGAGAGGCGCAATTAACACATTGAGCTAAACCAGTTCCGAGCTAATTTACGTTCAGCGACTCTCCAACGCCGTCTTAGTTACCGATGATTGGAGTACGCGCGGATAAACGGTAGAAGAGGTCCGGAGCCGAGAGGATAAACGGAGTGCGATGCTACTCCGGAATAGCTTTCTGGCGGAAACCCGTATCATCCTCAGAGAGCGGCTATATTTATCCAGCCAAATCGAATATCCTGATACGACAAATCATTTCCTACGATATTTCAGCGGAAACAAAGGTTTGACGGTAATCGTGTAACTTGGAAAATTTGTACAACGATTTGCGGCAAATGTGTTTACAGCAATTACGCGGCTAATTGCAAGCCGAAATGTTAACGCGGGAGCGATTCGCTTTTAATCGCCTCCGTTGTATAATCGATAAACGCGTTGATAAGCGAATAAAAGCATTACGGGTTCCGTTAACACGAGTAGTAACTAGTAATACGCCCGTTGGCGCCGATGCGCTACCGTTCATTGCAAAAACGACCGTAACGTGAACGGCATCTAAAAACTGACACGTAGACCTCGAAGTTGATTTTATCGCCTCGTTCGAGCCGTCGATATAACCGCGCTGCGCTGTAGTGCTAACACAACTGCTCCCGTTATTTACGAATTTCTCCAATAATGGCGTACCCGTACGGAATCGACGGAGTAAGTGCGTTGTAAACCTTTGCCAGAGCTAAGGTAAGGAACGTGTCGCGATTCGTAATAGATTGAATTCGTATGGAACGCGATGAGTCTTGCTCGATTGTTTTTGAAAGACGTGAATCTACTCCAGGGAAAATAAATCTTCCTAAGATTTCAAAATGCCCCGTGTAAAAGTTCATATACAGGGTGATTCAAAAGCTTACTGCCAAACTTAACGAGCGTATAGAGAGGGGTCAAAATAGAACAACTTTCGATTAGAAACCTATATTCTTCGAAGTAATCCTGAGTCAGTACAGGCCTTTGAATATATGGAACTCGAATAATATACCAATGAAATAATCATAATTTGCTACTCTTCCACTAGCTTTATTTTGTTTTTATTAAAGTTTTGTTAAG
>NJRQ01000034.1:853548-872458 GCA_003063805.1 Aphaenogaster ashmeadi | reverse complement strand
ATTTGTTATACATATAGATAGCATACATACACACTCATACAACACACAAAATTCCAAACTGTCAATAATTGTGCAGATTATACTTGCATATCTTCTCTAAGTTTCTACACGGAAAGAACGGTTTTGCTGAAGATTTTAAAATTTGGCCAGATACAGATCTGAAAATAATTTTGTTAGACTATCAAAAGTAACTAGGTATGTAGGACACTAAAGTGTGGTGATAATGCTGCACAAAGTCTCGATATTC
The DNA here is from genome assembly GCA_003063805.1 of Aphaenogaster ashmeadi. NCBI lineage: Eukaryota > Metazoa > Arthropoda > Insecta > Hymenoptera > Formicidae > Aphaenogaster > Aphaenogaster ashmeadi. The sequence continues at coordinate 872,211 of NJRQ01000034.1, read as the reverse complement.
CTACAATTATTTTGATGGTCCAACAAAATTATTTTCAGATCTGTGTGTGGCAAAACTTTTACATATTTCAGCAAAACCGTTCTTTCCGTGTATATGTACGTTTTTGTCATCTTTTACGAGATCTATCGTATATTCTCTTTTTCTTTCTGATTATGATATGATTTTAAGTTCACTTCCTTAGTTATGCCAAGCCTAGGGTTAACCGGCGTATCTTGGGTCTAGCGGCTTTGCACGCCTCAGCGCTCTCCGATATAAATCAAGCAAAAAGCTGGCGCACCTACCCGCCTCGCGGAGCCTCCGGCCTTCCCGGACCGCGTTTTTCGCCCCTTGCCGCCCCCGCTGACTATTCCGGCTCTCAATCTTTTTTTTTCTCTATCTGTCTCACAGGGGGTCATTTATTATTTCGGTAAAGATATCTGTTATGAATATATTCGCGAGCAGTTCCTCAACTAACAATAAGAAGTGCAACGTAAATAAACGCGTGATAATCTGAGAGAGGGACATGTATTGCATAGTGCAATTTGCGAAGTGAATATGGATGATAATAATGTCACTTGGCGTGTAATTAGTGAAATTTACTATGTAAAGAAAATTTAAGAAGCTATTTCGTGCGAAATGTACATTTTCACTGACACTTATGCGAACGTTAAAAAGGTGAATAATTTCAATTTAACATATCGATGTTACATATCGCAGTATTGACGTAGATTTTCTATTAGACACATTTGTAACTTTCACGGCGCCAGACGCCGTGGTGGGTTCACGGGATTTTTAAAATACCGGGGTAATTTCGGATTTTACGAGCCACAGGCGAGTCGTTTGGGCTCCGGTCAGCAGGCGTTGCACCCGGTGCGTATGGCGTTGAATCAACGTCGAATGTCGTTTAAAAATTGATTACCAGTTTTAAATCGGTGGTTCAGTACCAATGGGCCGAATGTATCATCGATACGAAAACCGGCGCGACTCGGCAGACGTAATTATTAATCGCTTCCGCTTCCGTAAAAGCCTAAAACGAACTGCAAACCATTATGGCATATATTAGGGTGGATATTTTTAAATTATCTGCGTATTAAAGTGCAAACAATCTATGCGACTTCAAATATATAAATAAATTTATTATTAATTACATTTTACACAAAATTCGCATTGTAAAAAAATTTATAGATATATAAATATATAGATATACGCGAGGGCTGTTCAAAAAGTATCTGACCTTTAGGCGTGAGATCAAATAGATTATATTTATGGAGAGCGGACTTCAATCTCCTTCAAAGTAGGCTCCTTGTGAGTTCACACATTTATCCCAGCGGTCCTCCCATGCTTAGAAACACTTTTCAAACTCAATCTTGAGGATCGCCAAGAACTCCCTCGTCATATTTTTGATAATGTCATCTCTGGTATCAAATGTATCTTTTAAGTTTCGGGAAAAGCCAGAAGTCACACGGAGCTATATATGGAGAGTATGGAGCCTGTCGGACCAGATGAATTTGATGTTTGGCCAAAAAAGCCTGAAAGGTACATGATTTGATACCAGAGATGACATTATCAAAAATACGATGAGGTAGTTTTTGGCGATCCCCAAGATTGAAAAGTATTTCTAGGCACGGAAGGACCGCTGGGATAAGTGTGTGAACTCACAAGGAGCCTACTTTGAAGAAGATTGAAGTCCGATCTCCATAAATATAATCTTTTTGATCTCACGCCTAAAGGTCGGATACTTTTTGAACAGCCCTCGTATATTATATATATTATAGATATATTAATAGATATATTACGAATTAAAATGAAAATTTTAATGATTATATTTAAAATTATATGTGTAATGGAAGAAAATTCTAAGAAAATAATCCGGACCATCGAAATTCATTAGAAGACTACTACAATAACAATTCAAAGCTTAATCACCGAACTAATTGAAAATATCGAAAAAAGTAATATAAAATAATATTGTAGATAATATTCCTTGCGATAAAGTAATAACTTGGTATTTTGGTTCGTTAAACTAAACTTGAGCATTGAGTTGCTTCAAATTAAATTGAATAAAGTATGCTGTTAGCGATACTGTATATAACTATACTTATCGTGCTTTACCGTATAATTTATAGCGCAACGAATTGTAGAAGGCTGCTGTATTGAAACGAAATGCAAGAATTATGCATTTGATGAATCAGTTATAGTATTAGCAATCGTCGCACATATAAGGCAATTAGTTTCCAAGAATATCTAATGTATTCGTATATATAGTCCATCTATTCCACGCGATGTAATCTAATACGAATCTTACACAATTAATAATACTAATCAGTAATATTGAATCAGTAATATTGACAATGTGCATTAATATTTTTACAACCTAATGATATTTTTACAATATCTGACATTTATATGATCTTTTTACAATACTGATGCGTCCTCTTTACATAATCAGCATTACTGTTAATATCCCTACTACACAGCAATATTGATGCTCGAAAATCAAGAAATTCGGATTACCATCAATATTCTATATCAATCCATCAATATTAACCACACACGATCAATAATATCGTCAATATTTATTGATACTGACAGTATTATTGATCGTGTAAGGTTCCTATAAATGTGAGGTGATAATACAAATAATACAAATATCAGAAAATATGCAATTAATATAGCGTCTACCCACTAATATTTTATTGCATTTACAATATTTTATTGCTTATTTTATTATTCCAGCGGAAGTATTAAAGCGAGAATCTATAAGGCAAACAGTGGAAGAGAATAGAAGAGAATTTTACACATATTGGGCGGGATAGTGGGTCATTTAACGACGGCGAGGTGAACTCTGATATACTGAAACGCAATATAAAAAGCACATAATTTATAATTACCGTTTTAATCAGCTCCCAAATACGCCAATTCTATGGAGCCACCGTTTCGCGTCAAGCTTTTAATCGGCTATAAACGGGAGTAACGATGTCTCGACTAAACCCGTTTTTCACCATCGACTCTTGCCACCAACGTCGTCGCAAATATCGATACTGCGTGTCTCTGAAATTCGATGGATTCGCAAGATCGGATTAAATGATTCGCGACACATATACGCTGTAACGCTATAAATTTTTTTAGCTGACTTCTGTATGATAATTTAATCCAGTCACATATTCATATATCTATATTTTCAAAGCCTTATTTAATTTTTTTACAATAATTAAGTATAATGTTTTACCGTTGTACCGTTGTTTCGTAACTCAAAAGTTTGTGTTTACAGCGACTTTTAATTCCTCACACTAGAATGAGTATTGATCAAATTAATTTTGTTACAAATCAGTGATTACTTCGTATGAATATTATCATTCCTATTTTCATTACTTCACAATACAAACAATATAATTATAAAGATACGTACAACAATCTTTTTGCTTTTTTCATTGTGTTTAAGTAATGATTTTGTTGCTACTTTTATGTAATATAGCTTTGTTACTTTTATGTCATATCAGGTTATAATGTACAAAATAATAAAGTAATAAAATATTAAAAAATTGAAAATTAATTGTTAATTCATATTCTAAGATTAATGTTTGCTAATTACACGTTATGTAATTTTTTTCAAACACAAAAAAATGGGTTATAGAGGATTAAATGATATCGATTAATATAAATTATAATTTCAAGCAAGATTAACTTTTAAAGATTATAATCCTTTATTTTGGGCGTCACAGTATTATCACTCATGTTATGAACATAATAATATTATATATAATAATATAATAATAATATAATAATATATAATAATATATTAGTATAAATTATAAAAGTTATATATAATAATAATAACTAATATAAAAATTTATATGTAAGGATTTGTAAATTTTTATCTGTAAGCGACATATGTGATAAATTGGATTAAATATCAACGTTCTGATTATTTCAAGCAATGCAAGTTGTCACCAACACCAAAACAATCTCTTTAGTGGATGTCAAATATTGATTACATTGGTAATCAACGCTCGGTACACTTTGATTCAAATCTGATGATGGCGTATTTGTATACGCGTGAAGCCTAATACACGCCGATAAACATCGTTGGAGAATATAGTTAACGAACTATATATATTTGGCATGATTCAACTATTTGTAATCAAAATCCGCAAATATGTTTCTAAACAATATTTGTCGACAATATATGTGGGTTTATATTATGCTATTGCTTTAGCAATGGAAGTAGGTGCATTATAAGGAGTAATGAATTTACGTCCCATTGCAAAGCTGAGACGAATACCATGACTTTATCTTCCAAAACGACTTCGCGTCGGAGACAAAGGAGCATCCTTCGTTCTGAATAGCTATGTTCTACGTAGACTACCTCGGTTTCTAACATTATTAGACGAAGAACCGTCAGTAACAAATAGCAGCTTTTTTCTACGACAAAATTTACATTTCTATAAAATGAACGCTAAAGCTCTTCACACTAAAGCGAGCACACCGATAATATATTTTATTCAATTAACATAATTTATTTTACCGCATTATAAAATATATTTAAACCGTTGACAGAATCAATGATGAAAAAAGTGGCTCATTGAGCATAAGTATATTGCATATTTAATATAATTTATGCATAAGTAAAGAAGAGAACATGAAGCAAATACCTATATATCTTATTTCTCAGAAGAGAAATACGCGCGCGCACAGCATAAATTTTTTTTGTTGGAAGTATTAATTTTATTATTACACACGCCGTGCTATTATCTGCACTTATTTTTCATAAGCACGGCTTTTAAAGGCGCAGCGGTATAATTTAAGAGCCGGTGGGACGCCTCCGCGTTGTCGAGTGCACTATACCATTCTGCATTAACCTGAAAGGGGTTTTCTACAGCTCAGTAGTAAGTCCCAGCACTTACGCGAACTTACTTGCGCTATACATTGTACGGTCAGCGTCGCAATAAAAGGATGCGCTTCTCCTCGATCTTCAATTTGGATCACATGGCGCTGCTCTTTTTGCCCCCCGGTCTACCGGGGTGTATTTTTGCTCCTTTTCTTCTCTTTTTCTTTTTTTCACTTGAGTTCTTTTTTCATTTCCGCGCAACGGCGGGTTCTTTCGACGGGCGCGCATTGCACGGTTTTTACCAGAGAAAGAGAGAGAGAGAGAGAGAGAGAGAGAGAGAGAGAGAGAGAGAGAGAGAGAGAGAGAGAGAGAAAGAGGGGGTGAGAGCTATTTTGCTGTCTAGGAAGAGCAGAGTTCCGTGTTCGCATGTGAGAGCAATCGTGCATCAATCTACCGGGCTTTTGTGTGTCGAAACGTGTACACGCGTCGCTCTGTCGCGCTCATCTGTCTACGCTGTCCTGCAGCCCCGAAACTATAAAAATACTATTCGCGCAGATCAACCATTGTTGTCCCCTGTGCCACGACCGATAGAACCCGATAGCGGTATGCCAGCAAAATGTTATATTCAGCGACGGTCGGCGCACGCTGCCGCGCGTTTTGCAGTCGCCGCCCGACAAAAACGTACATAAATGCGAATATATTCGTTCGCCTGCGTATCGTCCGAATTAGAAGCCTAAGCACGAAAGGATGAACTTCAAAATCTGATAAAGCGCGAAAACGTGGATGGTACCGCGGACGGAAGATGCGGAGCGATCACAATGGAGAACGATACGTCGCGACAGCCTTCGACAAATGATATGCACGACGTCTGGGAAGCGATATTAATTGCTTCAGATCACCGCGCGCGGTGGTAGGTAGATTACAACAGCTTCAGGTTTGACATCTGAGCAGCCGCGAGCGGTCCAGAGCAAATCGCAGAGCGCCGTATTACGTAGTATATAATTAACCGTTCTCCCATGTGCGGGTTGTCAACAATTCCCTTTAATTGCGCTATCGCGCGAGATGAAATTACGCCTCCGCCCGCGGGATATTTGATTTTGAAGGCGCGAAACCCGGCGGGTTTGCTAGCTGATTTTCTCTCGTCGCGGGGGATATCCGGTTCGTGTACGCGGCTTCGTGTGCGGCGCGATCGCGTGCATGCGTGCGTGCATGCGTGCGTTCGACTCGCGTTTGCGCTCAGTGCGCTAACAACGATCGCGACCGGATGCATTCCGACGCTCTATCCGTACGCTCGTTATCGCGCGTTCGCGATAAAGTAGGTCGCAAAACGTAGGCTGCCTCTCGCGCCTGATTACATAGCGCGTTTGAGGAATGACGTTCGTGACGCGAGGAACGAGAGTGCGCCAGAGAGATTCGTCACTAATTAGATCGTTTAACGGCGGGGCAAGTAGAAACGGCGCAATGAGCAAAAACGTTTCACCGTACGCAGAGGTCGAGCGATCAGCACAACCGGGAAGCACCGACACACGCGGGATCAATCACGCGTGTGTAACGCGCGGTATTTCGGTGCGTGCGGTGCTACGGATTATCCTCCGATAACAAGCGTGCTTTTTACGAAAAACGTCTGAAGCGTTTAGCTCTCCGATCCGGAGCGTCTTGCGTCTTCATTAAATTCATTATAAATGTAACATAATTAATCGTTTCAAAATAAGATCTTACAGAAGAAGGCATACAGATTTAATGGCCAGTTACTTGGATTACAGACCATATGTTATAATGACTCCACACTGAAATCAAACAATTTTCTTTTGAAATAATCTTTTTTTATTCAGTACCGTATTATCTTAAGGAGATAAATGTAGAATACATAACGTAATAAGTATGTATACCATATTTTGGAATTTGTGTACTGAAATCATGGACATAAGAAATACCAGGACGGAGCATAATGATGCGGGGGTGAAGCATAAAGGGTGAGGGGAATGAAATGTCTATTATACAGATATGAGGGACCAAGATGGCGGCGGCGGATAATCGGAAACTGGAATCGTTGAAGTGTCTCGGTTAACGTCGAGGGCAATGCGCGATATGAAAATAGCCGCTAAATATAAGGATGGACGATAAATATGAAGATGGACGCGACGATTGTTCCCCTCACCCCTAAGACTTCACTCCCCGCGTCAGTTTAAGTACTTTGTGCTCCGTCCAGATATTTCTTACGTCCATGACTGAAATGAACCATGAGAAATATACGATCTGAAGTGTTTTATCTTGCTGGATTATGTTGAATGAAACGAGCTCAGCATTGAGATGCAAGATCAATTTTCGATATGTCTATTATTTTGAACTTTGATCTTTCTGAAAAGATTAGATAACGAGAGAGAAAGTGCAGATTCTATTAAAATTAAGTCACACGTATGCAATCTTCGCAGAGACTCAGCATTTATATATCTACATATTAACATATAAAGCAACAAATGATTAACATTAGTTGACATCAATATTAGTATTGGATAATTATACTTTAAAGTTTACATCTTATAAATACTGTTTTGTCTTATGATTAAAAAAGATTCTTTATTTTTTAAATAAATTTGATAACAAAGCGCATACGTTATTTGATTTCGGTTCACATGCATCACATATGGTATATTTTTACAATAATTTTTCTTAATACAAATGTTACGTCCAAGCCCCAGGATTCTTTATTTAAGAAAGGAATTACAAGGGTTTAGGTAGGGACATGGAAGAACGTTGTCGGAATCTTTCTCGCGAATTAGCGCTCTAAGATACATGGCCATCGAGTCGAACGCACCTGTGCAAGTTTCAGATAGGATGGGACAATGTGGCCGCTATAATCCCGTCTGGAACAGTGCGTTCGTCGGTCCTTTGAATTTTAGATCAAGGAACTTAATCCTTGTGACTATGGAGTGGACTTTGTGCGATCTTACGAGGAGCTGGAGACTAAGTGATGAGGTTATTGAAAATTGAAGATAAAACCGCTTCAAAATTAATTTATTTTAAAAACAAACAAAAATGATAATCAATACATAATCGCGATATCAATACAACATACATTATAACAAAGGTTACAATTAAATTTAACTATAAAAGTGTAGGTGTATGTGTGAGTGTGCGTGAATAAACTATTTCTTCGCGGGTGTTACATTAGTACGGAGAGCATCGGGCGGAATTTTTCAGAGATAGACTTTATGTTTATAATTAGGATCCCGCCCTGTAGATTACGTATATGATTTAAAAAGGAAAGAAAAGAACAAAAAGATAACATAAGTATGTATTTGTAGACGGGTATAGAGTAAGTTTATTGATTACTCCACTTCTTCCAACGTAACGGAGGAAGGGGGAAACAAGGGGTGGAAGAAGGTAACAGGGATTAAAGAAAGTAAGGAGACCCCAGGGATGTACATCACAATTCTATGATTGGGGGGTGCTTCTGATATCGCAGTCCTAAGATGACCCAGATCTATTTCGCGGGGTGATCGCCCCTGCGGAGATAGGATCGGTAGCTTTTGAGAATTGGGTGAAGAGATCTACGAAGGACAGATTTCAAAGATTGCGGAATTGTTTACGGGGGCGTCAGGGAGGAATCGGAATTTCCTCGATGAATTCCACCCTAGAGCACGTGGAGTGCGAAGGGGATGGGAAATCGAGGGGAAGGGTCATGGATAGGAGACGAAGGTAGATGGCTAGGAGTTGGGGGTGAAAATGAAGATAGTTCTAAAAAAGATACAGGGGAGTAGGATAGTTCTACTAATGGGGAGAAAAGGGAGGTACTTGATCAGGTTCGGACGACAGATTTAAGGTATTCGGGAGGCGAGAAGGAAGGAAAAAGAGAGAAGGCCTGCACCGTTTAAAAGTTACACGGAAAAAACGATAAGGTTGCCACAACCACAATAATAGTAACATTTGGTACAGCCACGTCCTGTGGTTGTCACATTCACATTGATGTGAAGGCAACTATATGCATTTGGTACAGCAAACATAGTGAATGTTGAGACAAACATAGTAAATGTTGAGACAAACATATATAGATGCACTACACAAAACAATGTGAATGTGACAACCACAGAACGTGGCTGTACCAAATGTTACTATTATTGTGGTTGTGGCAACCTTATTGTTTTTTCCGTGTATTAATATCAGAACTCTCAGGATGAGTTGTATTGTTTAAGCTATCTAAAAATTTTTGGTAAGCTTTATTTAATGCCTTTCGAGTCCGCCTGTTTCGACGATTTCGGCGATTGCGAGTTGCACAGCGCGTCAGAGCCATCGTTCACTACACGAAAAAAAAGATATAGTGCACATAACCAGAAATATTTAATTATAAACAACATAGCTGCATTACCTTAGTTATCTTTGTATGATAGTTATGTGTATGGGGTTGATATGACTTTATATACTTTGGTGTATCAACTACATCGCTGTAGTTGCATGTCATCTGGTTGTGGCAACCAGAACTCGGTTGGGGCTCATTTACCATGGATAAACTAATCTATCCATATAGTTGCATCAATCGGGATGCTATACTGCAAAGCAGCGATGTCAGAAAACAAAAGCGACTCAAGAAACAGTCTAGTTGGAGCAACCAGGTATTGTTACTGCTACAACACAAGTCACTCAACAATTGCTCTGTGGTTGCAGCAAACACATAATTAGTTGTTCTATATTTAAATATTAAACCTGGTTGGCACAAATAGATTTATATGCGAGCCAACCATTCTGTTTTTTCCGTGTATGGATAATAAAACGAGTTATAGATTTTACTGCGCTTCAAAGATCAAAAGAATATAGAGCTTGAGAGAGGGGATAGGTGAAACAAAGACTATTCAGTAAGTTTTTAAATAGAAATATAACGGGAACGAAGAATCCTCCCATTATACAGCGAATTCTTAAAAGAAAAAATATATTGAAAATAAGGAATCTATTGATTTTACAGTGAATTCTTACGAGAAAAATAAATTGAAATAGAGACTCCACCAATATCACAGTGAATTCTCGAGAGAAAAGTATAGTGAAGAACAGAGAATTAAGAAGGTAAAGTGAATAGGGAAGCGAAAAGGAAGAATTAAAAAGTAATTTGCAAGGAAACGCAGATGAGGGATGATTCCGAAGCCAGAAATAAAATGAATGAAAGAAGAGGCGAAAAAAATTGGTGTACTATTATGAAGAAAAAAAATTCGTGCTATTTACTATTTGATGAAAACAGTGACTACTTAATGAACAGTGTGGTCTCTCTGATTAGGAATTCGGCGGTGAATCTCTGACGAATTCGGGTATTGTCAATTAGATGGTAGTTCCACTATCAACGTACTGAATTTCACTGACAGTTAATTAGATGCCGAAACTGACTGATAAAAAATAACAGAGACGGAATGAAAATGCATAATCGAAAGAAGACTGCAGAATGACATTGCACCCTCGAATAGCGTTCTATTTGTATTTATATGAATAAGTTGCATGTAGTTGAAGTTTGGAGCGTTCTTGGAGCAAAAATTAAAATGCGTTTTGTGTCAACATGTACAAGTGCGAGGACAATCTTTAAGATCCCTCAAAGTAATATAAAAATAGGTTGTTGAGATTCGAGGTCTGGAAGTGCTCCGTTCAGCGGAAAGTAGCAGCGCGTACTTGCATATACAGTGATTAAAACTTCTTATTGAACCTTCCTGCGTTTTGTATCAAAATGTACAAGTGCGAGGACAATCTCTCAGATCCCTGAAAGTAAAAAAAAAAATAGTTTGTTGAGATTCGAGGTCCGGAAGTGCCTCGTTCGACCGGAAGTAGCAACGACTAATTGCATATATATGACTAAAAATTCTTATTGGTCCTTCCTGCATTTTGTACTAAAATGTACAAGTGCGAAGACAATCTCTAAGATTCCTGAAAGTAAAAAAAAAATAGTTTGTTGAGATTCGAGGTCCGGACTACTTCCCGCTGAACGGAGCACTTCCGGACCTCGAATCTCAATAAACTATTTTTTTTACTTTCAGGGATCTAAAAGATTGTTGTCGCACACTTGTACATTTTGGTACAAAACGTATTTTAATTTTCGCTCCAAGAACGCTCCGAACTTCAACTAGGTACATACATGATTCACCTGTTTGGTATTTTGCGTGTAAAATTCAGAGTATTGCTCCACGGGTGACGCAAAGCGAGGCATAAATCTCAGGCTGCTAATAATGAGTCACAGCTCCTCTGGAGGGCTGGCGAAATCAAATTATCGGTACTTCTTTTAATAACTCGTACTTTATTTTTGAGCGACTTGCGGGCAATGTCTCGTATCGTAAAGGTCTCGATTTGGCGATGAGTAGGATCTGAAGTGAAGTTTCTATTGATTTTGAGAACGGGCACAACCGATGGATCGTCGATAGCGACTCCTGAGATTCCAGGAAGTCACGGAATCTCACGATCGCGGCTCGTTAGCGATTCGATGATTCGGCAATTGATCCGAGCGAGTGTGTCATGATGCGAATTCTAATGCATAACGGACAATACAAAACATGGGCCTTATATGTTGCCTAACGAGTGATGACTCTGGCACTCACCTGGCTGCCGGATTATCAAATTTCCATGCAGCAATTGTCTTGTTATGTCCAAGACCCCAGAAGTTTTTATTCATTAGGAATTTAGGGCACAGGAAGGGGGACATGGGAAAACGTAACGAAAGCTCCTCTCGTAGGCATACGCATTGCGGCGGGTGCCACGAATCGAACGCATTTATGTAAGAGTCTCCCCTGAGATGTGGGTCAACGTCCGATATGGACGCCGTTTGAGACAATGCACTCGTCGGCTCCTTTACTTTTAGATCAGAGATTGGAATCCCTATGACCTGGGAATGGGGCGAGTGTGATCCTGTGGAAACGAGGAACGAGGGATGAGGTTTGATTAAGGAAGTTTAAATAATGTAAATCTGATGATTTAAATTATTTAAATAAAATAAATCAATTTATTATTCCTTTTTAAACCAAAATTTTGATATTTCATAATATAACTGAATATTTAAATTATAGTGTCACACACAAAATAAAATTTTTATGTAATAATATAATATATAATTAAAAGTATAAAAATAATAACGTAATAACATTATAATAAAAGGATTTAAGTAGATATTATAGAACGCAGTGTGAATGTGGGTATGTGTGTGTTATGTTGTTCATTTCGTGAGTGTTACATAAGTGCGGAAGGTAGTAGGGGCAGGACTTTTGATGAAGTGCAAAATCTAATCTATCATTCTGCCCCGAATGTTACAATGTATTGTTCAAGTGTAGCGATGAAATTAACCTTGTGTTAGATGTTGGTGTAATGTGTGGAGTGTGTTATAGTTGAGATGATGGGGTGACTAGGGTGACTAGGGTGTCATGGGGAAGGCTCGTCTTTTTTAGGATGGGGACAGGAGATTTCTTCGAGAAATTCCACACTAAAAGTTGTGGAGTGTGCAGAGGATAAAGCTTGCACTATGGAGAAGGGGATGGTTGGAGAATAGGATGGTTCTAAGAAGGGAGAAGAGGGAGGAGAGTCGGGAAATGATGGAAAGGACGAGGGCGAGATTCGTTCCGCGGAGGGCGATGGATATACTTCGGAAGATGGGGGAAATTGGAATTGGGCTCAGAAACCCCGTCGGAAGAACAAGAGGAGGAACAGAAAAAGAAAGAGGAAGAATCTATTTGTGTTTATTAACCGGTTTATATATTCGCGAATAAGTTCGTGGACCCGTCTGCGCGCCCACCTATTTCGACTTCGGTTCGGATACGTCTCGCATCCCGATTAGATGGTCTGCGGGGCGAAAAAGATCGGTCGCTCATTGCAAATAATACGGGGAGTTAAATTCTATTAGCGTCAGGATAAAGAGTAGAAAATGAAGAGTATAGGGAAAGAGATAAGGTGAATAAAGGTGGAGAATGAATTGAGGCCAATAGAAAATAAAAGAGGGGAAGATAGTGGCGATGCAAAATTTCCTTTAAAAAGGGGAAAGAAAAGAAACGTTAGATGAATCAGACAACAAATAGTGCAACTTACTACTTGTTGAGTTGAAAGGGCGAGCCAAGTGGAGCCCATCCTCGAGAGGACTTTCTGGATGTCAGGCACTATGTAAATTTGGATGCTGATTCGAGTTTCCCTCCGCGCAGTCCTCACTTGGTTGAGTTCACGCACCGAAACTAAGAAAATTGTAAAAAAACTGGCAGCGTGCCGATCGGATTGACTGATGGAGGAAAGAAGGCTCTGGACCGCGTTCCCGGGCGGGTTTATATACCCAAAAATGACACTTCCTTCTTTATCTTCCAAATGGTTAGAATTCGGATATTTTTCAAGAAATTGGGATGATTTGTTAGATTTCGGTTATCACATAAGGCTTAATTAAATTTATTGGACTTAAACGCGCAAGATTCTTTCATAATCGACCGCACGTTCGGTGTCGAATAGCAACAAGACCCCTTGCTTATAGCGAACATAAAGAGTTATTATTTCATGGTTCGCGACTCATTGACCCCTGCAGGGTCTCTTATTCTATAAGAGCTCTGTTGTTATCGAGGCTCGATTCGCCCTGTGCCCTCGTGAAGGTCTATTCAATTAGAGACTTGATATCTAGTCTCGAATAGACCGCATTCTTTATGCGGTTTTAAAAAATTGTTTCTTTATATTTAGAAGTCAGTGGGGATCGCTAGTCAATCTGTCGTTATCGCTATTTCCTGTTGGTTCCGAAAGATATTCACAGACGCGGTTCGTATAAATTATTTCTATTACGATGATGAAATTCTCTGTGAAGAAAAAGAGACTTGTGGAGTCTCCGGACGTAATAGTTTATATTCTATTTTATTCGTATTTTGGAAAGGGGATATTTCGCGTGTGTGTGTGTTCTGTGAACGGATATAGAAAAACTCGTTTGGTTTGTATAAATTATTTCCGGACGGTTGTGACGACCATGCAGATCTTTATGAAAGAAGAGAATCGTGGAGTATACAGGACGTACATATAATATATATAAAACTAAGGCATACGTGGGATAAGGGTCAGGAATCGAACCTGGGAATTCGGCCGATTGTGAGCCGGTCGCTTTTGTACTGATTGTGAGCCAAGTATCATCCACCTACAGAACATAACACAGACATATTCTTTATTACACATTTCTAATAGTATAATCAGCCAATATTTGCATTAAAGTTACGCAAAACTTACATAATAGTTATATTACATTGATTTTAGTATTTTTATATAAAAGTCGATCACACTTTTATTATTATTTTTCACATCTTAGCATAACATTGCTTTTTTCTGTTCAATTAGCTTTGTTTTTATACTTAGTATGTATAGATATTGTAGACTGTAATTCGTTATAAATTAAAATCGATTAATCGATTTTATTGAATAACTGAAGAACAAATTTAAGTTCATAATAAATAGAAGACAAGATCATTCACTGTAAAATTTAAATTAGTTTATTATACGCATTGAGAGAGAGAGGGGGGGGAGAAAATAAATGCAGTAAAATTAAAATTAAAAGTAAAATTACATACCATATGTCGGAATTTGCACGGAATAATGCACAAATAGCAGAAAAATATAGATCAACGCAAAACGTTTCATGGTGCAATATATGTTGTTACGCGAGAGAAAACCAACGAATTATTATGAAGGATCCTAATATCGGATTAAATTTATAGTATCTTACATTGTCAATGCAATGTCAAGAATGAAGATAAGGTCATAAAATCACATGCTTTTACGCTTGACTATTGCGTTGTCATGAAGTTGTATTTCGTTATCGCGCATTAACGCGGGTCAAACGCGCGCGTTTGAAAGAAACACGCATTTGATTAGAGTAATCTGTAGAAATTATGCGTCAATGCATATATGAAAACTAAAGGTGACTCATGTTTATCATGTTTATCATGTTTGGTCCATAATCCGTATCGCAATCCGTACCAGTCTCCGTACCATTCGATATTATAAGATAAGAAATTAAATAAATGGTGATAAAAAAGTGATAATAATTTAGAAAAATAATTCATGCATATTACACAAGAAATGTATTTCAGCATGTTCTAGATTATCAAAATTATTAGAATTTCACATTATCCATTAAATTGTTAACATAAATAATTTTTAATAATATTTTTTAAAATAATTTAATATATATCTGCAATTTTGCTGATTTAATTTTGATTTGCACGCATATTATTAAAATTAAATTTTTCTAAAATTAAAAGCTACCAATTAGTTTACAAATAGACTAATTTAACTTAGGTAAATTGCCTTTTTGTCTTCTAAATTTATCTTTTTGCCCTTATCTGATGAAAAAATTGGCGCCAAGTTCACGCGCTCTTCATTGTACTTAATTATTTTCTATTCAAAAAGTCTATTTTATATAAATATTTTCATATCAGTAAATAAACCGTTTTATAATTTGTACAAAAGGTTTGACATCAAAAACTAGCAGCAACTTACAGCCGCCAATAAAATCTAATATAATTATTGTACTTATATCCATATATTATGAAAACATCTAATGTGTAAAATAGTATAATAATAATAATAATGATAATATTTTATTCTTTTAACTCACAAGCATCTAACTTCAAAAATAGTTTCAATATTGCAAGATACAACAGTTTCAATATTGCACGTACAGTTGCACTATTCTACGGATTCTATTGCAAATTCTAAATTGTATAGCGATCTTAAAATCAAACTGATACGAATTCACATACCTACTCGTGCTCGTCGCGAGCACACTTTCCGATAACAAAAAGCGCGTGCAGAAACAAGAGATTTAACATACAGAGGTATAAAATAAGGTAACGAGGAAATTGACAACTTGCTTCGAGATGTAATCAGTGGTCTCACTCCGAACGAAAGATACCTGTATAATCCATAAAGATCGTAAACTCTTTTTACGACTTGAAGAGAAAAGAAGTGCGGCGACTTCGTGACGCGAAGAAGGCATTATTTTTTACCGAAATCCCATCATTTGAAGAGAACGGCCTGCTGATCGTTAATTTGGGCGTCGCGATCCTTTAAAATCATTTGTGAACTCGTAACTTTCCCTTCCGGGACCAATGTCGATAGTACTATGGATTGATGCAACGATATTTACTTCTTTCCAAGTCTCGTTACGAGAATAGAACTCTCGCGACGCGATTACGAAAAAACGAGATCGCCTCTACCCGATGCTTGTTACTGCGAAAAACGATGCGCTCGTATAATCACTTCGGAAGACGGAGTAAAACCTACTAAGACGACGCATCCGAACGAAAAGTTCCGCTTAACGATTGTTCTTCGACCGGCAGCAAAACTTTCCCAAGACTTTCGCACATCCTCGCGACGACCATATTGTATCGCGTCAGCGCATAATTTTACATTAATTCCGCGCGAAGAAGTTTCGCTTCCTCGTCATTAAGGTAGAAGTAAATGATATTCTTCGTCTGGACCATTCCCTTTAGATAAATTAATGCCCGGCGCTTGCGTAGCAGATGCAGATACGTCGGTGCCCGTTCGTGAAATTGGAGAAGAGATAACTGGTTGGGAGTCTTATAAAATATTTTACGCAACCAAAAATTTTGCTTCTCGAAATATCTGCATGTGGCGACGAGTATACCGTCAGGCAATCCTCCATATCTCGTGTCGAAAGAAACCCTGATGATTTCGGCAATGTGCGATAAGTAACTTTCTTTTTATATACGCTTTAACTGACGCGCGAACCTTAAATTATATAAACTTTACGATGTGCATTATAAATTCGTTTTCGTGAATTTCTACACTTCAACGAAGTTTATCAAAAATCGAGAGACAGAGAGAGAAAGAGAGACAGAGAGAGATAGAGTGTGTGTGTGTGTGTGTGAGTGTGTCCGCTGTTCATGTGTCCTTTGTTACAATGACAGAATGTGTGTATGTATGTGTATCTGTTGTATCAATTTTCATACTACAGATGGAGTTGGACATAAATAATTTCTCGTATACAAGAATACACATAATTGGTTATAAATGTATAGATAGGATGTACAGATGTATAAAAGAACATTCAAATATTTTTTGGAAGGTGGGGCGTTTTGCATTTTGCCCGCCCCACCAATAAATTAAAACAAACATAAATTATCATCCGGCAAAAATATGACAGAGAAAATGAGAGAAAGGGTTTAAAAAAATCGGAGGGTGCGAATGTTTTCTTGTTAACTGAGGCCAGCGCAATTAGCAATTATCGACGGCGCGACGTAGTCCCCGAGAAAATAGTTGTAGCGTTATTCGAGTATCTTAATGCGTATCTTAATTGAGAGATCCTTACGATCGGCCGCAAATCGCCGCGGCTATCGACGTCGCTCGAAAACACTGCGTCGTTAGCACGCCGATATTGGCGAATTTCTCCGTATCTCGCGGCGCCTCGCCGGTATCCCTCGCGGGGTATATAAATTTCGCGAGGGATACGTTCTAAGCGCCGCCGCTGACCCTGCCAGTAAATCGCAATGCGTGTGCACCACCATCCGCTCGGACGCGTCCCCTTACGTAAGCCGATAACGATAATTAACTTGTCCGTGTTTTTTAACGAGACCGAGCCTACGGCGATCGCACGTCGCGACGTCCCTTAAAAACCTGGTCCCGCGCGGCGAGACCTGCCCGTATATTCGCGTCGCGGATCGTCGAAATTTTTGCGACGACTGTTTTACAACGTCGTCGACGACGGCGCGATATAAATCTAATTTCCACCGCCGTTCACATTGAGGTACCGGCGAAAGTGCGAAATATAATCGTCCCGTCGTGTTCAAGCTACATTTAACGCGCGCTCGTATACGACCGTACATAAACTTGGCGCGTTCTCCTGCCGATAAATATCCGATAATGGAATCGATAGTTACTGAAAAAAAATCACCGGCAAGAGTCTCGCACTGAATTACTTTATTTGAATGAAGTAATCCAGCAAGGCGCGTCGCGGCGAGACGGGGATAATTTCACGAGAGAAGCACGGCTGGCATTCGTGTAATCAATCGTGTCGTATCGCGCACCAAATGGCTACTTACTGCGCTAATCTAATTAAGCGGCCGACGTTGATACGCGCATATAGAATGGCGGTACAAAAGCCAGCCGTCACTTCTTTGGACCCGTCACGATGGACGGTCTGCGCGTTTTATGCGGATAAAACGAGTAATACCGTTGTCGGATACGTCGTCGGATATTTTCGCCATTTACTTGCGGGGACCGCAGTTTCCATCGTTAAGCGGCTTTAAGCCGCGCACGGGCAAAGATGCCAGGTACGTTCGAAATACTTTGCCGCACGTGTATTCGTACACCAACAAAATCACCGTTGCGCATGTACGAGAGCACGTAGGTGAGATGGTCCTCGCGCATTCCTCTGTTTGCGAATACTCTGGCGCGGTCCCGCGCGCTGTTTGCAGAAGTTCGCAAACGTCCGCGAGCATTGGTCTCTCGCCACGGCTTTATCTTTGTCGTGGCGTGTACTTAAATTTGCAACGGCGCCGTAACCGCGCTCACCGAGCAGTAATCTCGATTAGTGCGGTAACGAGTAATCTTCTCGTCGCACGCCGTACCAATTCAGCTGTTCATCGGCCGCGGTTATTTTTAGCAAAAAGAAGTAGATGCGGATGCTGGGTACAGCATCTTATTTCTCTAGAAACAATTGCGAATTTTTATATTTCTAAATTAAATAATAATAAACTTTAAATTTAACTTTCTAAATCGCCAGTAGTAATAAACATATGTGATAAATTTTTAAGTCGACCCGACTGGCAAGAGATGGTATTCTATTAATTACCACGTATCAACCATACGGATTGTGGTCCTCTACGTGTAATAAATTTAATTTTAATAAATGCTAAAGCATCTATTAG
>NJRQ01000034.1:829349-841417 GCA_003063805.1 Aphaenogaster ashmeadi | reverse complement strand
TTAGTGATCCAGCATAAAATTAAAAAAGTACTCATTTGATACGATACAAGTAAATATCGATACTTTGCATTCAATACTCTACAGGTATCGATACCCCGATTTGAGTACTGTAATGAGTACTGATATCGATACTTTACTGATATCGAATCAACCCTAGTTACATGTTAGTGTGGGACAATGCACGCACTTGTCGCACGCCGCCGCCATACCCCGGGACCACCCAGACCACCGCTATCGTCGGAAAAATTCATCCCTCACTCGCGATGCGCCGCAAAAAGAGGAAACGAGCGGAGCGGAAAAGAAAAACGGCCGGCGCGCCGCGGATGACCGGGCGCGCGATGCCGAGTGGTGCACGGCACCACGCGACATCTCGGGCCATTAGCGGCTCGCTGACCCCACCCACGGTGTTGTCTAGATGAAGTTTCATTTCCCGCGGGCACCAAGAACGAGAGAACGGCGGCGGTGGCGGAGAGGAGAGAAGAGGTCGAAAGAGGCGGAGAGAGCCGGCGCGAAACTTCGAGAGCACCCGGATTTTGCGACGTCTCATGACCCGTAAGTTCCTTTCAGCCGTAAGTTCGTCGACTGTCTCGGGTTCTATCACGGTCATACATACCTGTGGACGCACTTCTGCAATCTGCGAGGCGTCAAGTCGCACTTAGTACAACGTTCTCCGATGTCGATGTCTCCGTTTGTCTTTCGAGTATCCTAGTCGCAGTTTATTCAGATGTAATTGGCGGCAGAATTTGATGCGCGATTCAATTTTCAGATGTAGATAGTTTACGTAGTCTAATACGCAAATAATACTTATTATTTGTTTATTAAACGTCGTAAAGTTTTTAAAATGATAATTAATAAATAAGAAATCTCGCCTGACTTCCTTCGACTCGCAGTTTCTTCAAACGTGATTGGCGGCAGAATCTGATGCGCGATTCAATTATCAGATGCAGATACTTTACGTAATATAATATATAAATAATATTTATTACTTGTTTATTATACGTCGTAAAGTTTTTAAAATTATAATTAACAGATGAGAAACCTCGCCTGGCTTCCTCCGACTTGCGACGTGAATATCTTATATACAAGTCAGGAGAAAACTGATCGCGCATTCACTAATTGTTGTCCGCTTGAATTATGGCACGTTCGGTAATTTAATTGATAATAAGCCCCGCGGGATCACACGACGCTGCGGTGCATTAAAGCAAATTAATGAGTGAGTCCTGCGGGAGCCGGGACGGCCCGCTTTATTTATCGATGTCGAAGATATTCGGCTATGCAGCCGTGACAAATAAAAATCTGTTCGCCTCACTTCCAAATACGCGTTTTCGCGCACATTCGCGATCGTGTCGGCAAATGAAAATGGACGAATAAAGAAATAAGAACGCGCGCAAAAATAATTCAAGTCTCGAGGCGTTCACGTTGCTTTCTTTCTCGCGAGCCAAGTGTCGATACTGTTACCTCGTATTTCGGATTTCTCCCCGAGCTCGTATTATACCATACGGTACAGCACACGCGAGAAGAAAACGTTACAGATCCATTATTCGATTAAAACTCGCCGAGGGAACTTTCACTCAATTCGATAATTATCGACGTAACTGGTAATACGCTACGTCAAAGGAGGCGCGATATTGTACTCTCGCGTTACGAAGAATTTCGAGACTTCGCCCAAGTTATTATTAATCTCGTTCCTATCGGGCTCCAACATCTGGGCCGCGTTCAAAATTCCGAGACAACGCCTGCTTTTAATTAACGCGTGTACCGCCGGTCAGAGTTTTAATATACACTCCTTTGCATGCGATGCACACGGAATCGACGGGAGAACGTGAAAACATTTGCTATCATTGATAATAACTTCAGTCGCAATTTCGTCAGTTTTTTTATCAATTTCTCTGAGAATCGGACATGTGCTCGAATGTGGATCGCCAGCGGATAATATGGGACGTGATGCATCTACATATTAACGTTCATCGTTCTGAACCCGAGACGATGGATGCCAGATACCGACTGAAACGCGACTTCGATGATGTAACTTGCTTTTTCATTCCAGCCACTCCGACCTCGCCCAATCTCCTTTAATTACGTGCGTGTTTCGCTTTAGTTTTCCTAAATTCGACACGCGTACAGTCACGCCACGACTATCACACACACGCGATCAAGCGCTTAAGCTATGTCCACACGATCGATCAGTAATTAATTCTTGGCCGAAATTACAATCCGCCGCCCTAGGCATTATTTATGACGCACGGCAAGTACCTGATCCAATTATGTTTCTGGAGCGCTTCGTGCAGCATAGCAAGTTCCTCCCAGTTGTGGCTGTTGCTCCGTCATCTCCGCTGTATCTATCGAAGTGAAAATTAGTAGGCAGGCTTCTTTCGTACAAAAAGAGTCTCGAACACTCTATGGCCGGTATTCATAGTCCGTTCTTATTTTAAGACCGTCTTAAGTAATATCTTAAGATGCTAATACAGCTTTGTGATTGGCGCTTATGGCATCTTAAGATTGTACTTAAGGTGACCTTAAATATAAGAACCGACTATGAATACCGGCCTAAGGCCTCGATGCGCTCACATCCTCAATCGTAAAATGTCGAGAGCGAGCGCGGTAGAATCCATTTACATATCACGCGAAAAGCAGAGGAGATATGAGAAACGTGGCCACTAAGGCACATACAATCGTGCACACTTCCACCGTGCAATTAACAACGGCGTGCATACGCGCGACTCGTTCGTGCACACGCGAGTGTGTAACGGATCGTAATAGCGCCGTGGCGGCTGCCGTGACGCCGTGTTTTGTGCCCTAATCAAGCTTGCAGCAAGGCGCAATTGATGACTTCGCGCACCACGCGAACGGTGTCGACCGAAAGTGCTTCCTTATTATTCGCGGCGGCTCCTTGGACCGCGTCGTCGTTCCGTTCATCGTCAAGATCGTAACGCGTGTCAGGCTTACACGCGTCGTCATTCGAACGGCATGCTCGACGTATATAAATGGCTTCCAGGGAAAGCGGTCTCTGCCGCGATGTTTTTTTTTTTTTACGAAAATCAGGATAGAGCTACGCTGCGAATTGGCGTACTATCGAGCTATCTACGCGTACGCTGTTTATTCGCCAAAAATCGAAATATCAAGTAGCAACATATGTGCGATATATTATTAATCACGTCAATACGGAGTAATTAATGAAGCTGCGATCGGCTGTGAATTAGCTCTTTCAAACGCGAAGTTGGAATAAGAAATTTAACGCTTCTTGCTTTCCTCGAGAACTTTACGTTTTCTCAATGCTTCATTACGTTTTATTCTCGTTTCCTCAATCGACTACAAATACAGTTGATTAAATATGCTTAACAGACAGGTTTATGCGCCGTGAAGTAAATAATTGGATTTGTGATATATCTATTCTTGCGAATGGGAGAGAGATCAGCAAGATTTCTCACGGGGAAGTGACGCCTCACCTCCCTTGCCAAACGTTGAACGCTCGCCAAATGTGAGCGGATGGGTTTGCAGTCGATCTCGTAGCAGCATATCGTCGACAGCTTGGCATACAAACATAGGCCATTACGTAGGACTACTCCAATGGCTGAATTTCCTGGACTAAACCGCGGCTTCGCGTGCACGACAATTCACCGGCTTCGTCACACACCTCAGCCTCGAGGAGACCCTCGGCCGCACGTTCGTCGTTAATGTTACCATACCGACACGCCGTCATGGTTTGCGGGTGGTCGCACGAATAACGGAGTCGATTCTCCTGGGGTTCCACTGCTGCGCCTTCTTGGTAATTCATACTTTTATTCGAGAATTTTACAACTAAAACTACCACACACGTACAGTTTACGCTGCACGACATTTTCATGTAGTTCGTGTAATGTTGAAATACGTAAAGCGTATTCACCAAAGGAACATTGAGGAATTTTTCTTGGAAACATACACATACACATACATACATATACATACACTACCGCTCAAAAATATTTGCCCACTCTCATTTTTACATGAATTTTTTTAATGTTTAATTTCTATTCTAATTCTGTTATATTCTCTTCATATTTGTAGAATGAAAAATTTTGATCTATCAAACATTATTATTACATTCAATGTCCACTCTTAAAATTGTTCATTAATCTTTTGAATTTCTACACTGAGAAAAAAAAGCTGTTGCTTCAATTAATAATACAATTAAATGAACTATTTATGTTTTTGGCACCCCGTGATACCACTTTAATTGAAGCAACAGCGTTTTTTTCTCAGTGTATCGTTTAGTTAAAGAAGACAAAGTGGTTAAATACTTTTGAGCGGTAGTGTATATAAACTGGAACTTTTGCGGAAACACGCAACAGAAACAGATATGTTGCTCTATATTCCTTTGGTGGATACGCAGCTTGAGGCGGATTATAACATCTTTTGAAATATGATGAAACTCGTACTGAAAATACAGAATTACGATAAAGATATACGTAAACGTTAGGAAAAAATATTTATAGTCCGTATTTGTATGAAGCTGCGAAAGATTTCTTGTACTACGTCTTCAGAATTTCCGTTTTAATTTCTCGCGCTTTACGTCATTGCTTTCAAAGGATATCGGCATTTTTCATATCGATAATACGTCAATTCTCTCTAGTGAATATCGTGCTTGGCATAAAATCGAGAACAGGAATATCTCCGTATGAGGAATAGTTTCCTGTCATATTATACGTCAGTTCAGCTCCGGTATTGCTTTAACTATAATATTTCCAAGGCATTGATTTGTTCCCTTTCACAAGTGAGTTGGCGGTGAGGCAGCGCGCGACTCCTTTGATGCCCGAGAGGGCAATCGATTTACTCACCTGGAACATTCAATTATACAAAGGGCGACCCTTTGAAAAATCGTACGCCATTCAGAAGTTTAAATGCGCGCGTATATTCTCGCAAGGCGAGGTCAGATCGAAGTTTCGACGGAAATAAACACGTGCTTTCGCAGCAATCAATCTGGGGGTTGTACGAAAAATAGGATGACATTCACCTCCCTCTACTTTTTTCCATCTTCTCAGCGGACGTCTAAGCTCGTTTCCAACTTTCTCGTTTCTAGGTAAATTGATTTTTTTTTCGTCGAGCTGTAGGGTGAATATAAAACCGCTCTAAAATGAAATACGGTCGTTCCAAAAGCGTAAATCAAATCTAATTTCGTACCGCTGGAAGACGAGCTGCCATTTAGTAGTTCGGAATTTCTTCGATGTCGTTGTTTAACGCGACCCACTTTAATTATATTGCAGAAATTTAAAAAAATTGCAGTGCGAATTCGAGCGAGAGATAACACGCGTGTGTTATGTTAGGATTATAAAAGGGAACTGAAGCTAATCACCTCTTGAATCTACATATTGCTCTGAGTGCCGCGAGGTTGCTTTGCAATTCAAATGAATTTTTTGTCCACACATCGTATAGTTACGTGAATTTCGACTATCTCAAGTAGCGTAATGAAAAGAGATGGATTACAGAATTTAACTAATCGTTATTATCAGAACTGTTGTACTGATAAAAACAAAATTCGATTCGTTCAAACATAAATAAAATATTTGTATTATAATACGCTGAGCTTTATTTATTTCTTACGTAATTCAACTTTCAACTAACATCTATATATATTATTATAGATTATATAATCGGAGATATAAGATAATTGGGGGAAGATGCCAAATGGGATAAGATGCAACCATGATTCAGAATTCGTTTATAAGTTAACTACTACTTTATGTTCGTTTTATAGTATTTTCTAATACTGCAGTATTCTTTAAATAAAAAATACATTTATTTGAATTAATCGAAATATATATATATATATTATTTCTTTTATAAATTAAATACAAAATGTTTGGCGTCTCCCCCCCCCAATTATCTTATATATTATATAGATATTAATTTTAGAAGTTTTATTCTTGACAACGAGAAGATAGAAAAGCAGCGAGGTGGAATAAAGTCTTCGCCGAGTTAATTAGTCGAAATTGAGATATATACATATACACATACATATACATATATACGTATATAAATACAAAGCCTAACTTCAGCAGTAAATTCGCATCCATGGACGTATACTTTAGCAACGTGCGGCATATTTATTAGTACTCGATTACACGAGAATGCGCGCTGAGCGCGTAGACAGGTTGTTCCGCTAATAGGCTGCACGTTCTCTCTATAATTTATTTAGAAGCGTATTGAATGAAGAGAGAAGGAGAGAAGGAGAGAACAGAAATAGTGTATACATGGGGGACCCGTTGCCTTTCTTCCTTATGTCGTACACGCCTTTACAACTGTCCACTCGCGTAAAAGTCTATCTCGCCTCTATCGTTGGCTACGCTTGATCGTTGAATTGATTCCGCTCGCGGCGATTCTGCCGTGGCAATTCGCTGGAATAAATACTCTAGTCAATCAGCTCTAAGGATAGTAATCTATTACACCGGATTAAATTAAGCATTTGATAAGTATTCTGTGTCGAAGGTATAATTGTTTTTTCCAGGCTTCCGGCGATCTCGGTGCGATACCGTTGAAAGAAGACATCGACGTGTAAGGCGTATATGTATAAGCCCGGTAGTCTTAGCGGTGTCACAATGAGGCAATTTTCACTCGTTATACGGCGCTAATTACGATTGGTCTCGCGGCGGAGAGTAAAACTAAGGCTTCGGGCGCAAACAGTTTTGGCAAATAATTTATTCTTTCATTTCATTTCTTTTCCCGCTCGCTCACCGGCTCTGTTTATAACTCTCGCCGCCACCGGTGAAGATTAAAATGGTTCGAGATAATGAGAACTGTGTGGCAGACTTCTGGCATCCTCTCTCTCTCTCTCTCGCTCTCTCTCTCTCTCTCTCTCTCTCTCTGTCTTTCTCTTTCTCCCTCTCTTTTTGCCAATTTCTCCTTCTTCCTTCGCGCCACACTTCGCAGGGAAACTCTTCGTATTACTTTCCCTCCTGCAAACCGTTCTTCGGATTATTTCGTGATTGTCGAAAAAGAATCGCGAGAATGCTTGAATTTTTAATCGCCGTAAGTATTTGTCTGCATAACTATCTGCATAATTGTCTAGCCTAGAAATTATAATCTTCTCTATTCGCGACTCTGATCACAGTACGAGAGATCGAAGCTTTATTATTCAGGCACATGAGAATACACGGAATGAAACACTTTGACACGTAAAATTGTTTGTAGAGTTATTTAATATGCATGTACATGTTCCTGTCGCTTATACGAGCCATGCAGTATTATTCGGTATTTACGCAATTAATATTGATTCGCTAATCGGCTGGAAGTGATTGAAACATGCAGTCACGTAAATCGTTCCAGCTTATATCCTCTACGCACTCCACTCCGCTACAAAATATTAATTTCAAAAAATATTTAGCGTGGAAAAATGTTATCTTTTGTAAAAGTTAATTTAATCATTTCAGTGTGTGGTTCGTTTTGAAAAATTTACCGCTGCATTTATATCGTAAAACTGAACTGATGCGTTAAATTCTTATTTTCAACGTAAATAATTATCTGCATCATGCTAAATTAATTATTTAAAAAGGAAATACATTGTATTGTTGCGATTATTATTTTTATTATAATTTTCCAATACAGAATAACATTTTAATTGGATAAATTGGAAAAATTGCCGTCTATTGAAGTAACTTATTTTATTATTCTGATAATTTGTTCTTGTCTGATTTATCAAACCACAATTATTGGATTAAAGAAATTTCATAGTTATGCTTCTAAAAGTGCTTTCCCACCGTTTTTATAAACGCGAATTACTTTATGCAACAAACTGCGTTCTCTTGTGTTATCTCGAGCGAAGTTAGTTTTGCGAAGCAATATCAATATTCACGCAATAATAAAATTGTATACGATATGCAAATGCGGTTAAAAAGTACGCACTGCATTCACTCTACTTGCATCACAGTAAATATTGTGGATTACCGAGCAGTGTGCGACAAAAATATTGGAGGACTGTGGTGTAATTTTAATTATTTGTATTTCGCAACCATTTTTTAAATCCTTCTATTTGACTAAAAATTTTAATCCGAAACCACACGCAATTAACAATTTACAATAACATGTATCATTTACTATCTGTTATTTTGTAGATTTAAAAATTTATCTGTGATAAATAGATATATCTGGATGCCATGTGAATAATTTACTGTATCAGAGATGCATTTTGACTTCTTTGATGGATATTAATGAAAACAAATTCACTTGTATGTAATAGTGCATTTATTGAAATCTATATGTATTTATTATAGATGTAGTGGCATTAGAGCACACTAAATATAGGTATCTTGAAGAGCAAGATGGAGAATTTAATTCGCTGAGATGCTTCCGATTTTACGACGCTGCCAACGTAGAAGATTTCGTACCTACCGAAAGCCAAAAGGGCATAATGGCATCTCCGCTAATGGCATCGGTCTCGTAAACTTCATTAAGATCAGCAATATTGTATCCGAGCCGAGCGTGTGTGCGCGAGGTCACGAAAGTAATCAGGGATCAGGGACTTCCAATTAGAAATGCCTCTCGTTGGCTTTCATGCGCTGGCCGTAATCAAACGAGTGGCAAACGAGATTGATTAATGGGATTAGAAGACCTGCGAGTATTGCTGGTATGCGCGCATTGATATTGCTTATTTTTAATATTTTGATGCGGCCACCCGGTTTTACGATCAAACAAGGAAACTAGGCCTGCCCATTTGGCCTTTGTTACGTATACATAGAACTGATCGCGAATTGTTTGCGCGGCGAATAACAATTTTAAAAGCACCGATACTGTCTAGAAAATTGAGAATTATTTATGCGCGTGCTCGCTCCGCTACGAGCATACGAGTGACCTGCCTTTCGAAATCGAAACGGTATTATGCGCGTTTAATAACAGAATTATCCGCGATGTCCATGACCCGGCAATAAAATATACAGACGGAGTTGATTATATTAATGAATCATAAAAAATCAGCGCGAATGTTAATTAGTACAGTCATCAAAATGCAGCATTAAAATACAGAAATGTTAATTTCAAAACAATTTTTTAATTTAATCGCGAGAAATTAACGCAGTTGGCGTAGACAATACTTTCTCCCTCTTCCTAGACTTGGGCTCTCTCTTGACAAACTTTCTCTCTTCGACACAGTACCCGATACAATTAATTTCGAGATTGCCAAGACGAGGCTTACAGGATCACCTCGCTCTACAACGTTACTCACATCTTGCGCGGCATTGACGTGCAGCAAGGTGAAAATGGGCGCGGCAGTGATGTTTCCTTGGCGTTACAACGCTATGGATAATTGGTTCTAATAGGCACTCCAGGGCTGACTGCCGTTACCAACAAGATGTTGCCGACGAGAGCCTTTCTTTCCCTTCTTCTTCCTCGTTGGCGAGGGCCGATACGTTTCCAGCTACATAAACGGCCTGTTCGATCTCCATCGTGTATACACGATGTCCCATTACGTTACGCGCACGCTAACTGTTATCCGTTACATTTATATCCCCCGGCTGTTCAGAGGTAATAGCCGATCGTCTCCGACATTGCGCATTCCGGAGAACCAGATCGGCAAATGGACAATCTAACGAATTACAAATACAATCTCATAATGAACTAAAATAACAAACGTCTAATTAAATCTCATTACTTTCCACGATTTTGCAAATCTTACATCGATCTCTTTTTTTCAAGAATCATGTATGATGTGCGATTACAAGTATCGTATTTATGCAGGGAGGCAATAAAAAAATTTGTAATATTAATTTAAAGCATAATAAAAATAGGAAAACAAATAAAAAAATTGTTTAAACTGTCAGAGGCTTCACGTTACGATGCAACGACGAACACTAACGTCATAAGTGATGTATCTTGTTTTGCGTTCAAAATTCTATATAACTACATATCTAAACGAAAATCTTGAACTTTTAAGCGAACCTCGAAGACACTTAGGTACTTGATATTCGAATCAGGTTGCCTCATATTCTTTTACGACCGCTACAGCTCTTCACTTTAATAAGACGAGTTTGCAATCGATACTTTGTGTCACAGAACTTCGTCGACACGTGTAACGCCGAAGTTTGCCTTTCGAATGGCACGGCGGAGAGATACCGCTTTTTATTTACTATTTATTGCCTGTGTTTCGCAACTGAAGATATTATGGATGATAGAGCAAGAAATACATGCGAATAGCCGTTTACATTTCAAGTGAGAAGTTTATATTAGTTTTTTAGATCATATTGCGTATCCTACTCTATGTAATAATCGTACAAAGAATATTATAAAATATTCTTAAACGATATTTTTATTTTGAGAGATTACGCGATTTTGCAAATGATTATATGTAGATGCAAAGATTATATGTAGATGAAACGTAATAATATAGTATGAAACGTATTTTGTGGGCTTCTTGAGTAATATTTTTTCATTTTACTTTACGAGCTCGATGTTACTCGGTTTTTCATGACGATTTGCAGCGGACGATGCAATTTTCACATAGTCTGATATGAATCACGGTTTGCGCCGTGAGAGCGCATATGAAACTTCGTAAAGACGTGGAATAATATTTGGAAACATTCGTTACCAAATAAGTAATGAAATTACATTTCTCATTCCACTGAATTTGCGTGATACTCTTGTTCGAAATCGTCCGATAGTAATTGCGTTTTGAGATTTCATAAAATTAGAGGTGTCCCAATAAAGCACGCGCCTTTATGTGTAACTGAAAGTTAAACCCGCGGATTAAACTCGTCGTTAAACTTGTCGAATAATGTCCATTTCTACCAATGTAGATTAAATTAATTTCGGTTTAACTTGCTCTTTATCTTTTTCTAATTCTTAGAACTAGAAAAAGATTAAAAGTAAGTTAAACCGAGATTAAAGTTAATCTGCACTAGTAAGTCGCGCGCGAATTTGAGATCTCGCGTAACCGGCACTCCGATCGTATTCGGGATCTATGTTACTCTCTATCGAGAACCGGAACGTTTAAATAACACGGGAGCGCGTGTAACTCCAACGTAGACACGTGGATTCAGATCGGAGCATCAGCGACTCCGATGTACTCGGATGTTTGATGGGCCATTTTCGTCGAAACTCCGCCGATGCGATGCAGTCGGCGCGTATACGCGGAGCGCAAGACTCACGGCCGCCGTCGTCAGGGCGGTGATCGGTGGATATGTTATGCAAATTCAATTTGCGCTGAATACCGTGCGGTGCACGCGCCACGGTGCCTAATTTCGCCCAGAACGAAATTATAAGCCTGTGGCAAGACGTACGGCGACATCGCCGCGCATTTAGCGTGCAACGGGTAACGTTCGCAGCAGCGTTTACGGGTCGCAAACATCGTTTCCCCTTCGTCGATTCGTGTTCCCGATTCTCTTTCTCTCTCTCATTTTCTCTATCATATTTTCGCTGGATGATACTTTATGTTTGTTTTAATTTATTGGTGGGGCGGGAAAAATGCAAAACGCCCCACCTTCCAAAAATTTGATCTATATACAAAATCTTTTTGGTCCTATCTATATATTTATAACCAATTATGTATATTCTTGTATACGAGAAATTATTTATGTCCAACTCCATCTGTAGTATGAAAATTGATACGACAGATACACACACATACACACATACACACATTCTGTTATTGTAACAAAGGACACATGAACAGAGGACATACACACACATTTCTCTCTCTTTCTCTCTCTCTCTTGTTCGCTCGCTCGCTCGCTCGCTCATCCACACACCCTCACACTTATACACACACACGTACACACACACTTACTCAAACACACACATACACATCACACGATACAGACACGTGCATCCTCTTTCCTATTCAATTTCAATCTACTTTATTTCAGTTTCATTTTTACTTTATTGTAGTTTTGACACCTCTGCCACATTAAAGTCACTTAAAGTCGATTAATAAGTCATTGATATTATACTATGTACCAATTATGCTCTAGCGCTTGAGGGGAGATAATCCCAGAGCGCTCAATAAATAAAAATTCTCTCTCTCTCTCATTTTCTTTATCATATTTTTGCTGGATGATACACGGAGAGAATTTCTCGTTATATTTTGCCGCAAAATTCACTACAAATTT
>NJRQ01000034.1:789457-807956 GCA_003063805.1 Aphaenogaster ashmeadi | reverse complement strand
TGATCTTTACCGCTTCGAATGGAAACACGCAACAAGCGGCAACTTCTGTCGCTGGCAACAGAAACAGTAAGGAACTTCAAGAAACTTTCGGCAACAACCAGCAACTTTTTTAAGAAACATAGAACATCAACGAAAAGTTGTTCGCTGTTGCTCCAATGAGGACGCAGCTTTACGTATATTATAGATTTTCAGTACTGGCAGTCAATTTTGGAACACGCCTTAAGTCAATACGATCTCTGCCATTTTTCCGAGCCTAATTACCGTCTGTTGCTTTCACTCGTGCTGCACGAATGACGGTCTTTTTCATAACCACACACGTCAACGAAGTAAAATTTAATACACATTCGTGTCGATATCGCAATTATTTCTTCGTATGCATGAAATATTTTCTATTTATAATTTAAATGTACCGACGTATGATAGATCTATTTTCTAGAAAAAGGTATTTTCTATCAGATAGCATATCCGCGAATTCACTGCAAATCAATATATCAAATATGACGCTCTAATGATTACGATACTGTGCCGAACTAACGGCACAGATCATGTTTTCTGGAATAAAGAGATCGACACATGTCCCGTTTTATAAATATATATTTGTAAAATATTATTGAATATTTGTACATTCGCTGCGCCTAGTATCTGAGTCCAGTTTTCTTTTTCTTCGTTTCTGCTAATCTTCGGATTTTTGTAAGTTTTCTACTTTTGAGGTAATAAAAAAATAGGATTTCCGGCGCAGTCGTTCCGAGCCGTTCTCGTCCGTATTAATTTTGCACGGATAATGCAAAAAAGAAGCAATGAATAAATTTGAATAAGCAAAACTTTCGCTGCGTGAGAATATTAGAACGCACGCAGCACTTCTTTTGCATAATCATCTTTAACCGCGGGGACCGTATAACACACAGCGGCGCACGGCTATACCGCGTACTCCCACAAATAGTGTTAATGTACAAAGTTGCTGCTTGAAAAAAAGGGGAGAAAAAAACGTGTGTAATGCTTCACAAGCTGTGACATGGTCAAAAAGTTACGTTTAACTTGAGTTTCTAGCGAGACTCGTAAACACTGCGTGGAAAAAAAGAGCTCGCTCGCTCGCTCATTGCCGGCGTTATACATAGCTTGGAACTTTTCCTTGCCATTCGATGATAATTCATGAGAAAGTTTAATCCTTTCGCTCGCAGCGTCCCCCCCGGTTGCGAACATACTTTTTCGTCGTCTGTAATATGCAAATTTTAGACTCGGTATTATCGCATCACTTCACCCACATATTTCCGGATATAAATTACTTAGCGTCCGTGATTTTTAAGTAGAACGATGGAAAAAGAGAAACACGTAGGCATTTTTTGCGACGGGAGAACTAATTACACTCATTAATATATTCTCTTCGGTTGGCCGTAAAGCTCGGTGTAACTTCGCGCTGTTCACTCGCGGATAACGGACGTAGTCACGCTTCATTTAGGCGACGCGGTCTTTCAAAGTAGCGATAACTTTCTTTTACGATTATTCGAGGCCGGAAAATGTGATATGCGAGCGATCGTAATTCAAGCATCGCAAAGCTGCACTTAGGCGCGGAAAGTGCTCGAGCCTCTCGAGACGAGAGGCGACGCGTCTTTCGCGATGCGCTTTTATTGTGCAATATATTTCGTCGTATTACGCTATATGACGTCCCAACCGAATATCAGATTCAAACCTCGATTAGCTCGTGCAGTAACTCATCAAAAAATCAACGCGTATTTTTATTCTATTTGATTAAAGATATTTGAAGATAGTCTGAAAGTTATTAGAAAAAGTGTAAAACGCGTGAAGCTATGTACTTGCACATGCATTATACGATAACGTTTAACGTGCTGTATTATTTCGTTACAAACGTAAAATACTGGATATACCTTATTGTAGTCTGTGCATCCGGAAATGTACGATCAATGTTTTTAAGATTCCGGCTATTTCGAAAACCTTTTGGCGAAAGTGCGCGCTCTCCTGCGTTCAACTGCTGCTTGAAATTAATTTAATAATTAAATTATACATTTAATTATCCACTAAAATAAGAAAACAAAGTTGTGGTCTCCAAGAAAAGATTCTTACGGAACTTCAGAATTTCGCATAGTTTAAGAATCTTTCGTCCAGGATAATGAGAAGCTAGCAACCTCGATAGAAGTGACCTATTATTGAAATAGTTTAATGTTGGATATGCTTGATGATGGCTAATATACACTCATTAATGTATAGGCTAAATGAGTTTCGTGATAATTACGCTTTATAAGCTCCAATTCCTCATCGAAAAGTTATATCCGTATTATGTGAAGTATTTTAATTCTTGAGACTATGAAATGAGGATTACTATAGGTATATTAATAATGATATCCACGTAATGAGAATGAAAGCGAAGGAGAACATAATTTTCTCGGAGATAGTTAATTTATCGCGAT
Source organism: Aphaenogaster ashmeadi (assembly GCA_003063805.1). Lineage (NCBI taxonomy): Eukaryota > Metazoa > Arthropoda > Insecta > Hymenoptera > Formicidae > Aphaenogaster > Aphaenogaster ashmeadi. Next base: position 805,533 of record NJRQ01000034.1, on the reverse strand, counting down.
CGATATATTCTCAGAACTATTTAGTTAGGAGAGAACTGTAATTTGTAATTTGCGGCATGTTAAAAGACACCTGTCGATAATAATTATCTAAATAAGTAGTTGACGCATTAACCCTTTAAGGCCCAGTGTACATAATTATGTACATTTACTTTGAGTTCTTCTCAAATGTTTTGTATTGATAAAGTAGTGTTTCTATCGATATAATACTCTTGATCCGTTTTATATGGAGCTAGATTCTCTATCTCAATTCGTAAAACAATGGTGTTCCCGCTAAACAAGCCACTATTGTGATCGTTAATCGTAAATTTTACTCAAACGAAATCGATGCCTGGGTCTTAAAGGGTTAATAATTATTAAATATAAGAAATTGTAATTATTACATTTTTTATAATTGTAATTTTTATATTTTTTGTGTATTTTTTAATTATATTTGTTATATATCTTATATTATTTTTTATATTAAGGAATATATAAATAGATTGAATGAGAATAGTGAAATAGTATGCGGTTTTATTTGATTAGATTTGATATTTAAAAATAGTGTTGTTAAAGAAAGTGTAAAAACCAAGACGATCTTAAAGATGATACAGCGATGAATGTTATCACTGCTCGTCAGAGATCGTGGAAATATGCTTTGTTTAATCGAGATAAGCGCCAATATTTTCACGCGAAAACACGGCGTGTCATTCATCTACATAGTAATCACGTTATCGCGTGTGTTCCAGATGACTAACTCGCGCTATCTTGCAAAATAGCATGTGTCTAGTAAAATAAACGGCGGGCGAGCAACATGGATACCGTTTCGTCAGTTCGTTGACGTTGAAACAAGTGAATATACATAAAACGTGTATTTTCAGAGTTGAAGTTCAAGCGAATCTTTATTCAGGCGCGTACGAAACTTCGTGTTTATCTGCAAACGAGAGATTAGGCGAGATGCGACGCGACGTGTGTCTCACATCAGCCGCTCGCCCGCCAACGAAATTCTGCCTGCACGGTGTAATTATATGAAATGAAGCGAGGTCGATGACGCACGGTACCAATATCAGGCTCGACATCGGGCGATTATGCTTGTTATCAATCATTACGTTCACGCGCCGTCTGCACAGGATATTCTCGCGTTGGCCGCATCGTGATCAGGGCCCAACATATCCGAGGGTCACCGGGGACGGTAACGGTGGCAATAATAGTAGCTAGGGCGATCTGGGCAATGATTTCGCATTGTTCTACAGCGGCAGTAAATGTCAGTCGATCGCGTTCGTCGGTTACGCTCTTCCTTCTTCTGCCCGCGTTCCTTTTGCCGCCTCATTCGTCGTCTCGAGCACCGTACGGTCGGTCGTATACGAGCTTTCGAGCTTTAATGCGATCGATTTGCCGGCCGGCTTGCGTCCGAAGGAGAAGGTGGAGCAGGAGGAGGAGGAGGAGGAGAGGAAGCGACCTCTCGCCCACGTCGTAAAATATGCAGTTTGATTTTTCCCCGTGAGAGTTAATTCGTGGGCTGCGGAGAATCCGCGGAGTAACGTTTTTAAAGGTGATGTTTTATTTGAGGTGGTCGCCGTCGAAAACCCACTGTTGTTAAAAATAAACGGGAAAAGGCGTCTACATAAATCAACTACCTCGGACCGTCGACTTTTTCTCGGGACGGATCGGAATAAGAATCCGTGGCCGGGAGAAAACGTAACAGTTCCGGGATACCTTTCACAAGGCGCGTATCGTGAGAGGTCGTGTAATGACGAGAATTCGCGGGACCAGGGGGATTTCAAGAGGGTATCAAGATTCTCGGCGAACCGAGAGTCGTTCCCAGAATCGTCGAGCGCCGGAGAGAAGATCGCGCGATAGCGGGGGAATATCTTTCGGCGATAACCATCCGTTCGCACGGTCACCAATCTCCTCACCTGCTGACCCGATCATATTAATTAATCGCGAATCGATAGCGCGGCCTCGCGCGGGAAGCTCCGGTTTTTAGGAGGCGCGATGCGTCGCGGGCGATGGGTCGTAAGAAGAGCCGATGGTAACCGCGATAAGTAGGAACAGAAGAGGGATAGACGATGATGAGGAGGAGAAGGAGGAGGAGGAGTAGGAGGATAGAATGGGTAAAGGAGGTTACTGCGACGAGACATCGGAGATAGATCGCGGGAGTCACTACGCGGCCTTATTACATCGTAAATTCCCGCTTAGTGATGGATAACATTAACCCATCGGCAACGACAAATTACTTAACTCCGCCGAGGTCGGGCGGCGCAGTCTCGCCGCCGTTCACCCGGAACTGGTTCTTCTTCCGCCGCGGTTCCCGCAACCTCGATCGATGCCGTGTTGTCGAGAGTGCGGCGTCTCTCTGAACACTCGACGTTCCCGATAATGCGACAAAGATACCAAGTTCCAGCGTAGTCGCGCAATCACAAACACCTTTTATTCCGCCCGGATTTAATATCGCAGAGAGAAAGAGAAATGAAAAAACAAATCGGTCATATTAATTATTTTGACCGTCCCGACTGTCCCGAGCAAGATGTATCCAAAATGTCCTCGAAACAAACAGCTCGAAAGACTTTTGTGAGTTTTTGAACGAAGCTTTCTTTTTCGTTTAAACTTTCTTGTCATTTCATCGCCTGTGCGTTAATGTAAACGTCATTACGTAGTAATCGAGCGTTACCGTATTAGAACATTACGCCGTTCAGCGCACGGTGGATATTGCTCTGTAACTGGAAGAGGCGCAATTCGCCCCGCTGAAACTGCAGTACTTCGTGTTTACGTACGCGATGCGGTTCACGTAGAAGAGCACCGTAGCGGAGTACGTTACATCGATTTCCTCGGAGAGCCGCGACCCGCTGTAACCGGATAATTCATTAGCGATACAACCCGAGACGCCGTGAATTCGCGCGACTATTAAACATTCCACGGATTTCCCAGAAGGAGAAGGGTCCCCGAATCATTTTCCCTTGCGGTCGTTGCCGCTGCATCCTTAACTGTTATAGCTAAAGCTTCCAGTTTCGTTGGACATCATACGGCTTATTAAAACAGCATGGAAGCGTTTCATCATCACTAGCAAAATAATTATCTCGGATCCCCGGGCTGAGCACGATAAAAATGAACGAGCAGAAATTCTTTTAACTTTGACCATCTTTCTGTACGGTACGTGACTCGAAGACAAAACAGGGAAAAGCGATTTTGAAGAAGAAAATTTAAATGGTTGAAAAATTATAAGATCGATAGCACTAAAGAATATCACTTATATATATGTATATTGACATTCCTACAAAAAGCAGAATCCTTGCAAACTGCGACGTGTATGTCGATGATTTAATAATATGTAACGTCGACAAACGATAAGGAGCGGGTAGCTACCAGCGCACAGCGAGAAAATCACTGGCAAACCTAAGTGTTGAGCGTACCATTTATCATAACGTGATAGGTCAGAAACGTGTACAACCGGATATTACACGCAACTCCGATAAATAATACAAGAGTAAAAACTTTAATGCTAGAAGAAAGTTGTAAACCGCGAACTCGCGAACGAGTGGGAAGTGAGTAAAAATTGTAATAGGACTGTTATTAGCGATTTCTACGACAGGCCGACAAACGATGTAGATAATAAACCTACGAAATGCGAAAATTATTATTTTCTAAGTGCAGTCTGCGAAACGGTCAGTCCTTAAATCACGAACACGTCCTTTAAACCGGCTCTGATCCGGGATTAGCTTACCGTCATTAAAATATTAAAGAAGTTTCAAACCGCAGAGGTAACGTACATAAGATACAGAACTTTTGAAGGAGTTTACAACATTTATGGAGTTTCATATTAACGTTACGTCAGTTTGTTTCAGAGCGTTAGAAATTATGACATACGCGTAGCCGCGAACCCCACGAATTTAGGAGTACGAAGCGAGATATACACGATGGGTCTCATTTTATATTAATACCGTTGTAATACGGTCAATATTTCGTAAGCTCTCAGCTGCAAGACGGTTTGTACAAGATAGGTACGCACGATGAAGTTACGGTAAATAAAGGTATGCCAAGTGAAATGTCCTTTTTCCGGTTTCCGATAATTTAAAACAGTAACACGTAAGCAATACCAATTACCGCGTCAAAACAAAATGGCAGAGGCGTGTTTACGGTTGATTTAACGTGCAGATGAAATTGATGAAATCGGGGAAACATCGAGATCCTGAATCAACAAAACTTCACGCACCGTCAAGTACGGCGTGGAATTGTTCTCTAATTTTTGTCGAATCATAACTAATTGGTCGCCGATAACTTCATCGTGCGATCGACATTTCGTTCAGCGAGATGATAAAGTGGCAGAATCTATTACGGCGGAATAATCGATCATGTTTGGAACAAACTCTTTAAACAGCGACATCTAAATTTCTATTGCATCAATTTTAGGAGCGTTTTAGAAGAAACGTCATTTATTTATTTCGCTTTTTAAAAATAAAAATTATTATTATTATATTTATCTCAAATATTAGAGATTTAATTAAAATATTTTTACTTAAACACATATTTCAAAAATTATCGCAAAAGTCTGCAAAAAAGTCACGTTTCTTGATTAGATAAATATTTGTAGGTAAAATGATTTTTATCAATAAATATATTAAATTTGATCGCAATAGGAGAATTCTTCCACACTGAAAAAAAGGCTTGGTTATAAAAATCCAGGCTTGGTTAATGTTACCAAGCACCTTGGTAAAATAGTTTCGACTAAACGTATAATAAGTATTACATAATTTAGTTGGCTCAACTAAACAAAATTTGCTCTTTTATAATTATTACAAATGTTTATAATGATTACAAAATGTTTTGTTATTATTATTATAATCGGTAATAATCAAATACTTCAAAAAAAGTATTACTAAATGCATCTCACAAGTTTACCAAGAATTTTTTTTCAGTGCATGCATGTTTAACCCTTTCGCGCCTAACGGGACATATGTGTCCCATCGAAGATGGGAAAATTACAAGACGACGAATAAACTTCGAATAAAACACAAAAACTCGATTTATGTCGTGAAACATAAAGAAATCCAAAGAAAAAAAAGTCGGCGCGAAAGGGATAAATATGGTGTTAAATCGTCAAGTTGTGTCAATCAAAAGTAAGATATTTCGTCTTCCATTCTGTAGCTGTTCAGAAGGCTCTCTCGAAAACTGAGTAACTTTCGAGATTTCTAACTATTGGCGCTCCGAGTGATCGAAATCAGCCTCGGACGGAAGTAGAAGTTGGCATACCTACGGCATACGTTCCTAAGATACCAGAAGGAGGAGTGCTGCCGATAGACTCCTCGATCTCGTTAGGAGTGAATCTCCGAACGCAAATGGCCGTTCGTTCATTTGCTCGAGCAGATCGCCCCATGATAAGCGCGCCAGCCCACAGTCGTCGTCATATCTCGCGAGGCTTCGATAAGGATCTTTCGCCGCAGCGTGCAGTTCAGTACAATGCAAACTTAATTAAATGGAACCTTGCTCTTGTCGTCGTCGTCGCTGTCATAGTCGTCGTCGCTGTCGTAGTCGTAGTTCTCCTCGTCGTCATTGTCAGCATCGTTCCAGGTAACGGTAAGCTGGTAGACTTCGACAGAAAAGCAGAGAGCGATACGATACGCAAGAACAGAGAGAACAATGGCAGGAATACCCGGTCTAGATGTGTTTCCCCGTCATTGATATGGGGCGTCGTTGTGAAAGAGGAGGTTTCACCTGAATTTATATCTGAGACGCGCGCGCGGATGCTGACTGTCTAGATGCTGGAAACGGGCGACGCTTCTCTTCCCGGGCGCGCAAAGTGCATTGAACGCGACGGCGTCGAACTCGAGATCCAGTTTCCCAAAGCCACGCGAATTCCTGCCCACATGTAACACGCGCCGTTTCCGCCGGCATTCAACGACGTCGTCGAAACTCGTGAGAGTCGTTAAGAGATCGCGTACGGATTCTCCGATTTCACGAACTTAATCGAGTCGGTGGTTCCCGACGAAATAAACGCTGATGATCCGCGCATCCAGCGTCTCCTCGACGCTTCGACGTGGTTCCGTCAGAAAATATAGCTGTTAAGTGACGTTAATACGTGTTTCTGTAAACGCGCACCGCGCATCGTAAAAAGAGAGATCACGTTTATAAACGTGGATACGCGGATGTGCGAGCCGGTTATAAAGAATTCAATTACGAGCCCCGATGTAATTATTAGCTGAGCAGCGATCAATTATCGAGCACGATCATTTCCGGACATTTAGCACCTCTCTAACGACCGATATAAAAAAAAGAACGAATGAGTGCGCGTATTGCGCGACACGTACTTCCACATACGTTATTATATACATGTATAATATATATATATATATATTGGCTCTTAGGTTGTACATACATGGTCGTTATCGAGGCTGCATTAAATAATCAACATTTGTCACGTATATATTCGCAATTCGTTGAATACGCGACACGGTATATCGGAAGTAATGTAGTTCTCTATATTTGCTGCGAGATATTGTTCGAAACGTAATATTATCAATATGTTATTCGTGCGATGTAGAATGAAGCATACTAATGATGCCCGCGCAAATTGGGCGATATTTAGCGCTGGGGCACGTTTGACGAGCAACAAATTATGAAAATGTGCCATTCGTTTGCCATGCATTAAATTAATTAAGAGCTTTAATTAATTTTGATTTTCGCCATCGACAAGCTATACATATTGCGGTCGGCGAGATGTATTTATTCAGTATTTTACCAAATTCTGCTACGAACTATCCAAGCTACATGCTTTGTTGCGAATGCCCCGTCGTTGTGTAGCCTTGCACGTAGCTTGCGCGCAGCTGTAAATCTCACAAACGAGCTTTATTCGTCTGCGAAATTTAATTGAAATTTAGCAGTCACTTCTCGAAAATATATAATGGGTACTTTTATTTATACTGCAACATTTTAATTAACTCTTCAATTTTCTATGTCATAGTAATGTCATCGTAATTAAAACTCAGATTGAATTTTAAATCTTTCACTCGAAGCTTCTTCATGCGATTACGCTTATTGAATTAATTTTACAACGAAATTTTCAATCAAGTTAATATATATATATATATATGTATATATATATTTATATATATATATATATATAAGATTGAACCGTGCCCCACCTCCGTAACGCGCAAATTTTCTTCGAAGCAGCGCGTACACGGTAATTCCCAATGAGCGCCGTCGCATCTGGCCACTCTCTCATCGAGGCCTCGTTCACCACCACGATTCGACGGTACGGTGTACGGGGCCTGTTAATTGCCGTTGACCAAACGTCACAGGCGACACGCCGATCGAGCGAGCGGCTTACCTGCCAAATTATGCCCGTTCCTCCCACGGGCTGTGAGCTCGCATGCAAATCACTCGTACGTCGTCTTGCCAGCACGAGCTCAGCACAATTCACCGCGCTCTGAATTGCTGGTGCTGCCGACGCTACTGCTGCTGCGGCTGCTGGTGCTGGTGCTGGTGCTGCTGCTGCTGCTGCTGCTGGTGCTGCTGGTGCTGCTGGCGCACGGTCCGTACAGGAGGAAGCTGTAAATCAAGTGCAAGCGACTTCGAAGACTTCGCGGCCGCGTGAAGCCCGATTATCGTATCGATCTCTGAACGAGTTGGACGGTTTATTTTATACAGATATACGAATAATTAAGATAAGTGACGCGACGATTGTTCGAGAACATGCTCGAGGAATATGGAAATGTATTTTCGTATTTTTATAAATTCTTTGCAGTGTTTTAAGATGTTAATTATTAAATTAATTATCAATTTAATTATGTGATATTACTATTTCAGCTTCAGACTGCGTTTTAAGACCGACAAATAATCGACGCGTAGTTTTCTGAGCTGAAAAATGTATATAAATTCACTGCAAAAAGATTATTAGCCACAAAGCTTCAGCCCGACCGAATAAGGCGCATATCTACCCAGATAGCACAGGTGATCGTTATGAATTCAAAAAGGATTCACTTTTTTTAATTCTTTATGAATTAGGGTAATCTGTTCGAAATAAATTCAAAAATAATTTCTTTCCAATAGTATTCTTATAGAATATAAAAAGAATTCCTTTTCTATCTGAAAAAGGGTTCAGAATTGGTGACATAAAAATGAATTCTTTTTGAACTCTGAAGAGTATTTTTAGAACAGAAATGGGATGGAAAAAGAATTCATTTCATAATTCGGGAATTCAAAAAGAATTCTTTTTGGATTCTCTTTGCTATCTGGGTATTTATTTAGAGTTAGTCACATATTGGATTAATTTCACTTTATTGGAAATGTATCGTGTTATCGTCAAAGTATCGCGAAACTGCCATTCTCGACTTTCGTCAATATCCCGAAATAATACACGAAAGATTATTATATACGGAAATTTAAAACGCAATAAGATTCGCAAAGCGAGAGCTTGACAGAAAGGATTACAGGTAAATTAAATGAATAGTTATCTCAAGAGAAATATTATCTTGCTAATCGACATTCAATTTCCCTCTCTTCCCGAGAAATAATCAGATACGAAATGTCTCAGGTTACTTGCTTGGAGGGGAATTAAATAGAATCCTAGGTTCAATATCTTCAATATTATTTCAGATATATTTCTCATATTTCATTTTAGCGCAATTAAATCCGCCGATCGATATCATGCTGCTCTGATAGAATAATTATTCCGTAAGACATATTCAGCTTTCACAGCGGAGATTAGATCACACATCTGGTATCACAGGCGCAGAAACTATCAGAGATATTAAATTACCTATAATTTCAATTTCCGGTCGACGCAAACCAGAACTTATTCTCGATTCGAATAATTTTTTTCATTTTTAAAACGAGCGGACAATAATATTTTTCGCTCTCGCGTAGTAACTGTAATAACATTTTCCATTTCTAAGATTACTTGGATGAAACTGACCTAGTTGATGGAAAGACGGCCAATCTTATAAAACCAGACCTAAGAGTGAATATATTTTTCAAGGGCTTCGAGTAGGGACCGTATTGAAACAGGTGGCGACCGGCTTGCCTTGAACGCCGGACGAAAAATTGCACCTGTTCTCCCGAGTCTCGTGATATTTTTATTCCTGCCGAAATCACGAACGGGATGAATTCGGCCGTGAGAGTTACTTTCGAGAGCGCCCGACGTAATAATTTTCGGCCTTATCATATCCCTGCACCTGCGGCTTTTTAAGCGCGTTAAAAGCAAATGAAAATTACATCGCGCCGCTAATTACGCATTGTCATAATTATAAATAATGAGAAAGCAATAATAATTATGATACTGCGATAAGCAATGGCAATTATGATTCCATTATGTAGAAAATTTACTGCGAGAAGCGAAAGAAGTTAGTATCCTCATCGGCGAGCTCGTATGCTTCTTATGAAAACTACGCTTCTAATTACCATGATATCGCATTTTACCTAACGAGAGCTTTTCTCCGTAAAGCTCCAAAGATAATCTTCTTGCTTGTCGAAGAGCGTATCCGTCAGATAACAGAATGTTGTATACCATCGGATTAAATCGCCTCAGAAGCAATAAATCTTGTTATTGTAGCAGTCTGAGAGATATGACTTCCGCGCACATGTCTCGATTCTCGGGCCAAAAGTCAAACTGACCGAGTATCGTAATTCGATAAAAATACGGAGCTGTATTGACAGTTATCGTTCATTTTGCTTTTTTTAAACACTTATAAATAAACGATCGAACTAAAATATCAGTGACGTATAATGTGATGCATAATACAACTGACGGCGATATATTTCTGTGCTTATCCAAGAGTTAGGAAGAACGGATGCGCCAATTCCGAGGGAGAGCTCCCGCATCTCCGATATTGTGGAAATTGCGAAAGTACGCGAAGTTAAAATACATTTCCGAAATCGGATGATTCGTGCCCGAAGTTACGGCTATTGTGCACAGCCGGATATTTTCTCGGTGCTAACCGCGAGCCAATCCGCAATTAATATCTAGCCGAACGACGTCCATTGTTTAGACAAGAGTAATGCTCGTCGCAATGGCCAGGTAAGGAAGTCTAGTTCCACCGATCCAGACAATGGTGCAGCGTGGGACCGCGACGGTACGAACTGTATAATATTATCGTAAAACACCCGTTACCGGTGTACCGCCGACGTTCATTAAATCATGAAGGTATCGATCGCGATGCACGGCCGGCGTAGCGGCATTATCGCCATCGTTCTGTTTGTATTCGTTTCGTCGCCGAAGTTACTCGCATCACGCTGTGCAGGTACGACTCGCGCGTTTCCACGGCTCGGTGCAGATCACGACGCGCATTTTAGCGACGATAATGCCTCGGATCCTGCGTCCTTTCATACACGTCGTCAGAGCTCGTGCATTTATATCGTTAATATCTCCGTGCATCTGCGAGGACAAAATGTCGTCGGCGATGTCGTTTACCATCCGTTTATCAATCTTTGAGAACGACGTGCGGCGAAAGGATACGCAATCTCTTGCCGGATTGCGAATTTGCGAGCGTCTATTTCGTAGGTTTTTTTTTGGGTTGCTGATTGCGAATTTGAGATCGAAATTCAAAAATTCAAAATGGCGGATCCAATTTCACGCAAATCGCTTAAATTTTCGCAATTCAGGCCCGCCATTTTGAATTTTTGAATTTCGACCTCAGATTCGTGATCAGCGACCCCGAAAACCTAATTAAAGAATGCAAGTTTTATGACGATATTCTTATAGATCACTGTAAAATATATTTTTTCTGAAAAATATGCAATTTTTCACAATTTGTTTATTTATAGCATTGTTACAACTAACAAAATTACACTCTTCACATCTTTTATATGTTTGTTAACATCTTATAGATCTTAAAAGTACAAAAAATCCGGATGAAAAGATTAAAAAACATAGTTTAATTCTTTTTATACTCTATAAGAATACTATTGGAAAGGAATTCTTTTTGAGTTCATTTCGAACAGATTACGCTAATTCATAAAGAATTTAAAAAAGTGAATCCTTTATGAATTCACAACGATCACCTGTGCTATCTGGAACGTCATGATGAGAACGTTGACATACAGATTACGCTGTGCGTGATTTAATGCAACGTCGTATTTGTTTTACAGTTTGCCAATTGCCCGCGGAAAAGGGTTCTTGCAGAGCATATTTGACGAGATACGCGTACAATGCAGCTTCGGGACAATGCGAACGATTTATATACAGTGACTGTGATGCAAACGCGAACAATTTCAAGAGTATGGCCGAATGCGAGGATACATGTAAACTTGTGTAATGATGAGTAAAAAATGCTGAACAAGAGGTTCTGTGAAGATTTAATAAGGAACTTATCTATATACGCTTTACTTTTATGATAATAGAAGTTACAGTAACTTTTACGGTAATATAAATGTATGGTAAATATATACAAATAAGAAAACTGATGCTTGTAATTTGTAACTTCTCCCCTCTCTCCCCCTCTCTCTTTCTCTCTGCCTTTCTTGTATTAATATAATATATAATATTATTATTAGCAAATTTATTGCAAACATGTTGTGACTTTTGCATACATTGTTCTGTATCTAAATATTCGGCATATTTTGATACTTTGTTTCATTGTTAAGGTGTATTAGGATGCATTTAAGATAGAGAAGTAATACCGGATCGAAAGCGAATATATTAAATGTTAAATATTACTGTATTCCATTTTTGTTACAACCAACAAAATTTCATTCTTCACATTTTTTATATGTTTGTTATAACATCTTATAGATCTTAAAAGTACAAAAAATCCGGATGAAAAGATTAAAAACATAGTTTAAATAATTAAAAATGAAGAAAAAGAAGGTGGGATTGTGGGATCCCATCATGCTTCAAAGGGTTAATTCAATATTCGTGTTTTTACAGAAACGAGCAACCTTCCACCTTTCCTACATGAAACTATCAGAAGTGAAAAGAGATACGATTACGATCGTATAGCACAACGAGCGTGTGTGAAGTAATTCGTGACTTCGAAATAAATATCATTCGATTAGATTTGCCTTCGCGGATTCGAGCAAATCGTTCGCACGGGGTCGTGACCGCTAATTGTTGAAAAAGCAGGTAATGACTCGTCGGTCTTCCGTGCTCATTGGAGGCGCTCCGATTGTATGCAAATCGCGGCTGCATTAATATGCGAGCGTTAGAAACCGCCGAATTCCTCGAGGCTTACGAATCTTACGTAACGCCCCGCTTTTGAGAGCAGCGCTCGATTGTCGGCTACCCCGTCCCCGCCGCCGGTTGTTGCCGGTGGTTTTCGTTCGTTCTTAACGATAACGGTCGAACAAAGAGCCGGGGCACCGGACGTAACCGGCACTAGGGTTCAGCAACGCCGAACGCCCGAAGCTAGTATCGATAAGTGGTACAGCGCGGGCGGTACAGCCGGAGAACGGTTTGGGACGGGAGGCTGTACGGCGAGGGTCTCTCTTTACGGCGGGTGATTGCGAAAGAGGAAGGGTGCCCTCGCGCAGGAAAAAGGCGAAAGATAGAGACGGGAGCCCCGTATGTAGGCGGAAAAATGGCGCGGCTTGTTACTCGAGGAAGATCGCATATACTATCGCTCATGTGTGCGCCGATGGCCTCGAGGCTCGTGTTCCGCTATATGTTTCATGTAGGTCCGAGAGTACTGGGCGAAACAATTAAGAGCCATTGCAAGCGCAACAATTAGCTAGATATTCTGTATTTCGAACGACACAGATTAATGAAATAAGATAAAAACGTGCATATATGAATGTTTAATGTTGATTCATTAACGACTTCATTCCTGTGTAATACGAATCCTTTTCGTTGAAACACGTACGTTAATAACCGGTTAAGAGGATCTTGAAGAGAAGACACGATTCGTTTATTTTGCACTTAAATATCGACTAAAGCCGTTAGAAACTGGCGTTTCCGGCGATATCGCCGCAATATCTCAAGGAACGATCGCCCTGCTGCTCGATAAATTCCGGCACGCGAAGGGAAGAAAGAAGAAACCGCGAAATATTCCTCGAATTTATCGCGAGCACTTATTGGCCGCGGGTTCCCCTATATCTTCTCATCGCCGTTCTTACATAATTCACGCGTTACTCGAGTACACGTTTAAGGAGCGTTTAAGAATACCTCGTGCGATAGTCGGTTGCTGACACGCCGAGCGCGCGCGGGTTAATGTATTCGGGCAATCATTGGCGGTGTCTTGTTATATGTAAATCACGTTCTCCCGGAGATGGATCGCTCGGATCAATCTGTATCGAGCCTTCGACGATGGATTTTGGACTCGGTGCACACCTTTATGGTACTCATCGATTTCTCAATATCCCCAAATACTCATTCCCCAAATACTCATACTTATTACACTGAAAGAAAGGCTTGGTTATAAAAATCCAGGCTTGGTTAATGTTACCAAGCACCTTGGTCAAATAGCTTCAATTAACGTATAATAAGTATTACATAATCTAGTTGGCTCAACTAAACAAAATTTGCTCTTTTATAATTATTACAAATGTTTATAATTATTACAAAATGTTTTGTTATTATTATTATAAGCGGTAATTATAATCAAATACTTCAAAAAAAGTATTACTAAATACATCTCACAAGTTTACCAAGAATTTTTTTTTAGTGTATAATGGATGAATTAGGCCCTGCGCACAATGGAGGAATATTAGATATTAGGAATAGGAATTAGAGTTTTAGAATCAGTTTCCTCAATGAATACTATAGATAAATAATAAGTTATGCTGTGTTTCGTATAACACATTTATGTCTTATATCTTATTAATATCCATTATACGTTACGTACAATATTCATTGAGGAAACTGATTCTAAAATTTCAATTCCTATTCCTAATATCTAATATTCCTCCATTGTGCGCAGGGCCTTACACGTTCAAGATACTTTTGTAAAATGCCGCAAACTTCTCAAATTAGAACTGGGCTGCGAAGAATTAGCGAAGGAGCAGCACAAAACTTTTCGAGCGATCGCGAGAGCGATTTGACTCAGGGGGATGGTTCCGCAGTGTTTTCGCCTCATAAGACACGCGCCATGTAACAGCCAATCGCGATCTGAAGAAGCTCATATACGCGATGCTTAATACATCGGGAACAACGCTTTCGTGCGCGATAGAATAATATACGTGATAGATATCGCGCCCCTCTCGTAAAAGCGGGGCGAGGAGAGGAGGCAGGGGTGAAACTGCTACGTAGTCGAAGCGGCGGAAGTTACCGTGAGCTACCTGACACCCGCCTCGGAGTTTGCGGCAAACTAATTTCGTAAACCTCCCGATAACCGGCGCATTTAATCGATGCCGCCCGCGAAATGAACCTGTCGCTCGGATTTTACGGCGTGACACTTAAATCCGAGAAGGCGGGATAAGAAGAGCGTGTCAGCCCTTCGTCTACACGCCGTCTCGCAAAAGATTTCGATGTCCATTGCGATGCCTAATGCGATTAATACATTTACAGAAAAATTGTCGAAGTTTCGGATAAAGAGACTATCCACAATCGATTACAAGTAATTTCTTCACTCACGAATAAATATCGAATTTTATTCGGAGAAGTATTTAACACATAGATTATATTTAGAATTTTAAAACGTGGAGATTCTAATTAGAATGTTTAAACATGTTTAACTAGATCTACCGACAATTAATTTCTACTATTTAAATATATCTTTGAAAAAAGGGATGAAGGGGAAAAATAAATTTATTAATTTAATCATTTGTAAATTTGTAAATAATAAAAGTCACATGGAAAATCTCAGAAAATGCATTATTATAAATTTGAGATAAAAAATGACCATTTTGACTATTTTAGTAATTTTATTGTTAACACAAGCATGTTTAAACATATTTAATGCAAACTCTTCTCAAATCCGGATTATGTTTGAATAATACACGATTTTTCCCAACTAATACGAAATACAGAAATTGCAAACGTGAAATATGTTTTCAATTATTAAACTGCGGGAAACAGAACTCAGATCATATGTGAAAGCAAATATCATCTGAATTTCTCACTTGTATCGATTATAAACGTCACGAATATGTGAGAAATATCAAATTGACTCTGTCTGTTGAACCGTATCTATCTGTTGAACTATGTCATGTTTTAAAACTGGTTTTAAAACCGAGCTTGTTTTTCAATAGAAACGCAACTATAAATACGGGCCTTAGATAAATACTAGAAAACACGATTTCTCTTGTCAAGATGCGGAGTGTAAAAGTCATTGGTATGCACGTATTTATAGTTACAATACGCAAATTACGTCGGGCAATTGGGCTGCGTTTGACCATGACGGAAATGAGCCGTAAGCGTCGTGTTGTTTCTCGGACGAATAAAATCGGCACGTGCAACAAATTCTACGATTGACGCTTTTTTCCCGTGTGGTTACTGCTGTGACACGATAAACATGCCAGACCAGTAACATTGAAAATTTACTCACACTCCCGTTATCGCAGCTGTTATTTTTACAATACTTATGTAAAAGATGATAAACGATGTTGACTATATACGCGCGACATAAAAATGTCGTAAATTTGATAACATAGATGCATTACACGCTATCTATTTAAAACCTTGTTACGTAAATAAGAATTAGACTTTATAACTTATTCATGGCAAAGATAATCCCCTCTCTCGCGTAAATCGTACAGTTTATATAGGAGGAGCAATATCTAGATAGGATATGCAACTTTTCAGATCGTCGGCAACGAGATCTCCGAAAATATTAACTCGGACACGCAAGTGTTGTAGAAGTGTCAAAATATCATACGCACGTGAAGATGGATCTTAAACTGCGTTTGTTACTTGTGTTCGTTATCGTCAGCGTGTTAACGTATGAGATCACAGCTCAGCAACCACCACGTAAGCATTCTTTTTTTACACATTCTGTAAAAGAAACGTAGTATTTCTGAACGTAGTATTTTTTATTACATTAGTTATTACAATATCCTAATTAAAACTCGAATTTTGTTAAAATGTACACTGAAAGAAAGGCTTGGTTATAAAAATCCAGGATTGGTTAATGTTACCAAGCACCTTGGTGAAATAGTTTCAACTAAACGTATAATAAGTATTACATAATTCAGTTGGCTCAACTAAACAAAATTTCCTCTTTTATAATTAATAC
>NJRQ01000034.1:759628-771801 GCA_003063805.1 Aphaenogaster ashmeadi | reverse complement strand
CTCCATGGGATCGCATTATGTCCAATTGGACATGTGGATCACTCTGGGATATCCTCAGGATAAAGTGTGCTGTGTGGGTAAAATTTTAATTCCTATTCCTAATATCTAATATTCTTCCATTGTGCGCAGACCCTTATTCTATTGAATATAAGATATTAATTGTTATACATATAATATATTTTTTGTTTTACTAGTTGTGTCCACGATGCTAGAAATCGATCCGAGATCTCGAACGGAGAGAGAATTGACCAATCACATTAACCAATTGGCCGAATTGTTCAAATGCGATTGGTCAATTCTCTCTCCGTCCGAGATCTCGGACCGATTTCTAGCATCGTGGACACAAGGTTGAAGTGGATGGTGTGCAATTGCAGTTCTTACCTATTACCATCTGTGCCTGCTTTCTGGCTTGCTGTTTCTCATGATAACGCAATATTCGTCGAGAGGGCGTTAGTGCACAGGCGCATCTTCGAAATCGCACGCACACTACCGTATACTGGCACCCAAGGCACCTCGTCGGTGATATCAGCGACCGAAGCGCCAATATCTCGTCTCGTGTCGCGCGTACCGAGCTCGCGAGCTGAGAGGAAGTCGTTTAAACCGTTCATGATTTGACACAGCAAGATTGTGGGTCCGAAGGTGCCAACCTCGATTAGATCGTTTCGCGCTCAGACTCATTGCTGACCCTGGGATATCTTATTGCAAGGTACGGACCGCCGCGCGGTGCCGCCCGTGAAAACCCTCGTAGACGACGGTCTCGAGTCTCTCGCTCTCGGGGGCACATAACCCCCCCGTCGATTCCCCACCAGTAAACTTGTTTAACAAACAACGAATTCTGCTGTCCCGCGTCGTTCTCCCACACGTGCTCTCGCCCGCGCGTTCACCCGCGTCCTCCCGCCAGCCCGCGTTTCGCCCTCGCGCGACGTCCACTGTGATGAACTGTTGTTGTTTACTCGCGACCCATAACCTGCCCGCCTGCAACAGTGACTGAGGGTCCAAGTGCTAGCTGTTATTTCTGTGAAACATAGCCCTCCCGTATACGATGCAGACGACATTCGAAGGTTCTCTTGGTCACTAACGTTTGCAGGCGTTGCGTAAGCCGGTCCTTTCACCGATTATTCACAAATTTCCAGTGATATGAAGAAGGAAAGGCCGTGACAGAGGGAATTCGAAGACAAGAGTAGCCCCGGTGAATGCAGGAATATGCCTTCAGCTACCGGTGCGTAAGATGTACTACACGATACATATCTGATTTCTATTTGCATGGTAACGAAACGTAGTAATTATGATAACAATTGTACATATTTGTCGATAACGACAAGTAGATTAAGAGTTGTGTATACTGACACTGGATCAGAAGCATTGAAAGTGAAATTTATATATATATATGTATCTAGTTGATAAATAAAGAATGTACACATTACAGGAATATGGAAGCAAAGTAAATAAAGAGCAAGTTCCAAGTGGAAAATATAGATGCAATAAAGGAGATAGAAGTCTCGTGTGATAATGTGTTAGTACATGCGAAGCTATTGAAAATTATGCATTCGTACTGTCAGCGCCAGGGAAGATGGGCTTTTTTGCAAAATTTGTGAGGAATGCATATCTGTTGGAAGCTGCAGTTGAAAAGACCGATTTAGCGTTTTGAAAATTGAAAAACAATTGATTAAGAACTATGTAACTGTATTACGAATAAAGAAGTCGTTGTTTTGGGGATATGCATTTATAATTCCGCATAGATTGTATAAATATTTAATTCTACGAACTTTCAAAGAGATTTTTTTTAAAGAAATCTCACTTTCATGTTCCTGGTATTCAAATTATGATAACAGTCTGCAAAACTGAATGTGTATATTCTATACATTTTGTCAAATATTAAGCTAAGAAAAGCGCTGGATATATTCTTTATATTCATCATACATAATTTTTGTTATGTAATATTTAGCGTTTAATGATATTATTTGATTGTGAACAATTTTTAGGCGGGACCAACCAAATTGGGCAGCAGAAGGGAGGGGGGACTATGCCCAGTAATGAAGAATGTGGAATCAGAGATGTATGGGGACACAATCTAGAAGAGGAATTTCGTACAATTCGTCAAGTCGTGCAACAGTATCAGTATATTGCAATGGATACAGAATTTCCGGGTGTTGTAGCTAGGCCTATTGGTAAGAATGTATATTTCTGTAGAAATTCCATAAGTCTTGCAACATGTCATTTCCATATAATTATAAATTTTCATTTGGAACAGGAGAATTCAGAACTAACGCGGACTATCAGTACCAGCTCTTACGTTGCAATGTAGATCTTCTGCGAATAATTCAACTTGGTCTCACATTCCTTGATGAGTCGGGGAATACGCCGGGCGGTAGCTATACAACATGGCAGTTTAATTTTAAATTCAACTTACAGTAAGTTTATGTTACTAACATTAACACATCTATGTAACTCTGTTACATAATTTTAAGAAAATTACATTCAAAATTTTTTAAACTTTTTTTTAATAACTCTGGTAATAAGATATGTACATTTTGTTGTTGCTAGTGAAGACATGTATGCACAGGATAGTATAGATATGCTACAAAATAGTGGTATACAGTTCAAGAAACACGAAGAGGAGGGCATCGATCCTTTAGAGTTTGCTGAGCTGTTAATGACATCGGGAATTGTTCTTGTTGATGACATAAAATGGCTATCCTTTCATTCTGGCTACGACTTTGGTTACTTATTGAAACTCCTGACGGATCAAAAATTGCCACAGGAGGAAAGTGAATTTTTCGAGCTTCTTAGGATATATTTTCCGACGATATATGATGTAAAAGTAAGTTGTTTTTTTCAAAGGAAGATAAAACTAATTAAAAATATATAAGATATAAAATACGCCTCATTCTTCTATTACACAGTACTTAATGAAATCGTGCAAGAACCTGAAAGGTGGTTTACAAGAAGTCGCAGAACAGCTGGAAATTCAAAGAGTGGGTCCTCAGCATCAAGCTGGGTCCGATTCCCTTCTTACTGGAATGGTCTTTTTTAAGATGCGAGAAGTAAGTAACTTAATTTAACAAGATGTAATTTGTCAAATAATTATGAAAATAGTATGGTATTACATTCATACACGGAATTCTAATTTGCTTTTGACTTTTATTCCAGATGTTTTTTGAAGATAATATTGATGATGCCAAGTATTGTGGACACCTATACGGTTTGGGAACGTCATTTGTCATGAATGGATCTAGCGGATATATGGACAGTAATGGAGATAATGCATCGACGTCGTAATGTTAAAGAAAGAATCATCCGTAACAGAGAGATTATTTCATTACAAATAAAATGTTATAAAAAAGTCTTTTCACTTAATGATGAAGTGTATGGTTCATATCCGCAATATTATATTGACATCATTGCTGTAGGTTCCACACGAAAGGCATTTTAGACATGTCTCTTTAAGATCTCTCTTCCTTTTTTTTAATTCTTTTGAATTCTTTCTGTGACTCTTTTGTAGATTTCTTCTGTGATACGTATCATCAATCGCAAAGATTTACACGACACCGAACATCATAAAAAAACTGTAATATATAATTTTTTTGTAAACATTTGGACAATATTGATATATAAGATACCGTCGCAGTACAAAAATTCCATAATTTCCCCTACTTTTAAGATCCTTGCAGTACATATCTACTCTAATGATGCATAAAGAAAACGAGAAAGTTGGTTAACATAGCCAAACCAAACATAATTTACAGCTACGTGCATTAGTAGTGCTCGATGCGTTCGACATGAATATTTCACGATACGTGAGTAACCAATTTTTTTCTGTTTGTTGCAAGTATAAAGCAGGTGTACATTTAATTATTGTATTATAGGATTAATAATATAATGAAAAGATATGTTTCTCTCTCTTGAATGTTATAAAAAAAATTGAATATGAGCCCATCGAACATTATTGATGCATTCTGTACATGCTACATTATGCAGACGTATCTATTACTGTTGATATGTATATTTATTCTATGATGCATTTGTAGCGTGATACATTTTAAATACAAAAGATTCGTATATACATTTTAAAAAACTGCAATGGAGGAAAGTATACTGTTTTTAGGTTGTCCGCGTTTTTAGGTTGAACCATATAAAATATTGATATAAGAGCATCATACATTTTTATTATGCATATAACGGATACCGTAAATGATGCGTTCGTGTAAAAAAAAGTATTAGTAATACGATCTTAAAGATGAAGTAGCCTTCATATGATATTTGCTATATATACTGCACGTGTTTTATTGTAAAACCTGTCGTCCGCAACAATGCAAGAAAGAAAAAGATTTTGGTACATTTTCGATTTTGGTACATTAATCGTACTAAAAATATCTGCTTTGTAAATATGACAGTTGCAAAAATCGAATAAATAATTTGCCTCTAAAACGACAAATTTTAATGTATTTACAACAGCAAGTCGTAAATAGCTCGATCGTTTAATCTATCGACAAAATACTTTTTTTGTGAGCGGAAACGCCCTTTTCGTAAGTAGAACGTATGGGTTCTTACTTTCCCGTTCGTTCTACGCACCCACCTGTAGTAAAGAGATAAATGTTATCATACTAGAGCCGATGATATCAGTACCGTTATCGCGACCTGTTACTTGGATCCGAGTTCAGTCTCGTTGTGCGTATTAAAGTAATTAGTTGGTACACCACCGCTCCACGAAAATGCGATCTCGAGCGTCGTGGAAGAAGCTCGATTGCATTTTCGCATTAACGAAATGGATCCTTCTTCTTGCTTGTCTCCTCTCATTAACACCGCGTGGCATTATCGCGCAAAAAGAAAACGAGACGTTCGAGAGTGCATTCGGATTGAATTTGTCCGAGTCGATCGAGAGCCAAAGCACAGAGGAGAACGTCGATTCGCCGCCGCAAACGAAGGAAACGAAAGAGGCTCTTCTGGAGCTCGAAGATCTCGATGTGGAGGAAAAAGATTTAACTCCCATCGAGAAGAAAGACGACGTGGAAAGTCCGGTGCAAGTTTTGCCGGAGGTTGAAAATGCTTTCGCAGCGAAAGGCGAGTCCGCCCCGGATTCGCCCACCGTTCAAAAAGCTTCCGGTAGAATGGCGAATGAAAAGAATGGGAAATATGTAAGATACGGTAAGTAATCCGTTATCAGTGGGCGTGACCATGTTTCGCAATGAGTAATATTGAACAACGACAGCTATGGAATCTACTTTTTATTAATTTTCCCGTCGAAACAACTGTATTTTCTATGAAGTACCCTTTTCCCGAAATGGCAATTTAAAATAATTCAATCCGACGCGAGTATCATGTATTTCGAGTTCTCACGTATTTTTCACCTCGCATACGATAGAAGACAATCCGTATCGCTGCTTATCACACACGATGTGTTTATCAGTTACTCACTTTAACATGAATCGGGGATGATTCATTGGATGAGACGAGCTATTTTGATAGATCATGAACTCATATGGCATTAATAATTGATTGTAATGATTGATTTTAAATCAAACGCGTCGATTATGGATTTACATTTGTTTTGTTTTAACATTGCAATGACATCAGGAATTTTTATTTGTTGCATAAATTAAAGATACTCTTGTTTGAATAGAAATATATAAAACATTTAATTATGCAATAATATTATTCAGCTTATTTTAATTATTTTTTTCAATAGCATTAATTTGATCGATCCCCTCTTTCGGTGCACACTTACAGATTCGAACTTACCTGAGGCTGATAGGTTTGCGCCTCGTCCGGACGACAATACACCGTTTTATAAACTAACAAGCGACAGATTGAAAGAGATTCGATCTCAATTCATGTACTGGTACTTCGATAAGGGTGGCAATGACGATACGGGTGATTACCAACATGCTCTGCAGGCGACAAATTTGCAGATTCACAAGAACTTGAATTTCCAATTGCCTTTCTTCGGCTTTAGATTCAACTACACAAGAGTACGATTGCTTTTATAATTATTTGTACAATTTCTGATAGTATAAATACTTACTTAATATCTGCATACTACTTTTAAAATCTGAATTCATTATTCGAACGTCCCGACGTGGATGTTTCACCAGTTGGAAGAATCTTAAGATAAATAGAAGTTTGTTTGCTGCCAAATACAATTAAATGAGATGTTACGTAACGTTTTAGTTAACTGTAAATGGGTACTTGGAGTTTAGCGATCCACCGGAGCACCTTACGTACCCTCTTGTCTTCCCGATTAAAGATTGGCCTAAAAAGAATGACCCTAGCTTCATCGGCATCTTCTTCAGTAAATGCCGCATAGGATTGTTAAGAGAAAACGATATCGATCAAAGAAAACCGGGGGTTTACTTCAGGTACGCATATGTAATTGAAAAATTAGCACACCGTTCTGATTTTTACAATCTTATACGGGAATTTCCGAAAATCGAAGAGATTTTATGAAAAATGACTGTATTCCTCAGGCTCGAAAGAGATTTGCAAGGTAGAACCGATCAGTTTGGCGTAGAGATGCGAGAGCGTGTCATGTGGGACATCCGCGAGGGTGTTGTCGGTGCTGATTCATTCATACCCAAGCACGCTCTTATCGCAACCTGGAAGAACATGTCTTTTACGGGTGGTATCGATCTGTCTCTTCATAGAACTAATACATTCCAGCTGGTTTTGGCTACCGACGAGGTGTTCACATACGCTATATTTAACTACCTGAATATTCAGTGGACAAGTCATACCGAAGCAGGCGGAGACACGACACAAGGCGAAAATGGGGTTGCTGCATATGTAAGGAATCGCGGAAATAAGACTTTTATATTACGTTTTATTTAGTTCAATCTTAAATTGCGCGCGAGTTATATAATACTCTAGCAGGACGGAATAAAAACTATTTCGAGGAGATAAAATCCATCTGACAAATACATAAATAAATAAAAATAACATAGATTTACTTGCGAAACTCATCCATCGTAGGTGGGCTTTAATGCTGGAAACGGTACTCAGAGCTACGAGTATAAGCCTTACTCTCAGGCGACTACGATCCGCGACTTAACGAGCAGGGGATGGGCAAACGGTTTCCCAGGTCGGCACATTTTCAGGATAGACGAGAAAATAATGCTGGGCACCTGTAATAAAGATATTGGTAAGAGCGCGGCGTTTTTAACAATTACTTACAAAAGAATGACAATTTTCACCTCGCGATGATGCACAGCCGGAGCTCATCTACCGCTGGTTTTCGCACCGGAATCCGGAAACATGCTGGGTGGTACCGTCGTCAACATCACCGGACCGTGTTTCAATGAGAGCCAGAAGATCAAGTGCCGTTTCGAGAACGAGGTAGTGATGGGCACGGTAATAGACAAAAATCGCGCAATTTGCGTACAGCCGTTCTTGAAGTACGAAGGCTACATACGTTTCTACATTGCCATCGACAGTGGTACTTACGATTGGAAAGGAAAATATTTCGTCGGTAAGATATCTCTTACTTCGCGATTTTATTCGCGTTTCTTATTCAACACTGCACGCGTTGATAATAACAAAATGATAGTGTTTATATTATTCGCAATAAAATTGCGTGAAACTTCCTCTCTTACTTAGAAACCCCAGCAACGGCGACGGAAAGGATTTTCTTCAGCGATAAAGAGGCCGTTCACTTGAGGGATCCCCCAGAAATAAAAATCACGTGGAACGCGTATAACTTAACTACCAATATAGGAGCGGGGATACACATATCGTTGTGGGGATATCGAGAGACCAAGACAAGACCCGAGTTTGAACACATAGCGATGTTGGACGTACGTGACAATTTGAGACGGTAAAAGGATGGAATAGCAATCAATTAAGTCATTATATATATTTCAGAGTTCGCATACCAATACTGGTAACTACGTCATCAAACCAGCCAAATACCGGGACGCGTACAATCCGTATCACGTGGACATGATATTTGGTTTCATCCAAATTAACTTGACCGAACCGCACTTGCATTCCGGATTATCGATAACACCGTAGGTTCCGCAAGATTTGTAATCTGGTGATTCGTTTGAAATTGCGATTAAACGATTTTAATCTTATATAGGAGCTTGTGGAGCAGGCCGATTCCACTCGGCTGGTACTTCGCGCCTCAATGGGAACGGCAATTCGGGTCGCGATGGCCTCAGAAAATCTGCGACAAGTGGATTATGCATGATCGGTATCTCAAAAACTTCGCCGCCGAAGTAGCGCTTTGCCCTTGCATCCTGGATCACGCTTTATACGATAAAGGTCGCTTCCTTCCCGATTATAATTGTGACAAAGATTCGAACATAGATTGCTATTATAATCAGCATGCGTTTCACTGTGTGAGGACAGGTGCGCCCAAGTAAGTAATCTTTTACTTTAAAGGAACAGTTTATCTATTTCTTACATGATAACCGATAAAGTTTTTAATTTTTCGGACGAGTCATTTATTTGTAATTTACAACAGACTATTGCCTTAACGACAGCTTAATATGATATTTAAAATAACTCTCTTACCTTGCATGCTGCATTGCAACTTATTCATGCTATTTCAGCCTGGACGGTTCGGAGCAACAATGTTGTTACGATAGAAATGGTTTCCTGATGCTGACTTACGATCAGCAATGGGGATCGCGACCGCATCGGTCTCACAATTTAGGCTTCTTCCCGTGGAACGAGGCTAATAAAGTCCCGACTCTTTCTCATTGGTGGCACGATGTGGTGCCCATGTACGCATGTTGTCTCTGGCAGGAAGAGCAGGCTGTCGGTTGCGAGACGTACCGATTCGAAAGAAGACCGTCGCAGGATTGCATCGCCTATCAATCGCCGGGGGTATCGACGGTATTCGGCGATCCTCACTTCGTCACGTTCGACGGTGTAGAGTACACCTTCAACGGTAAAGGCGAGTTCGTTCTATTACGAGTGAACGATATCAGAGATAAACTCGACGTGCAAGGTAGATTCGAGCAAATGTCGAACAACATCCACGGTGAAGTGAAGGCGACGCAACTTACCTCGATAGCAGGTAAGCTTCTGCTGTTCTACTATTACATGAAAATTTTCTGACAGAACAACTTATGTTAGCTGACTTCTAGACTTAAGTTACGCTCTTATGCAACTTCTGGTCTTCTGATCTACCCTGGTGGAAAAATTTTGCTGAAATTTCGCGGGTTTCGCTGAAAGTTGTATTTCAATAAAATTGCTGAAAATTCGCTGACATTTTGCTGCAGTTTCGCTGAAAGTGATATTTTAAGCAAAAGTAGTGAAAAGTCGCTGAAATTGAACTAAACTTTTTTCAAAAATTTCTCTGAAAATTTGTTAAAATTTCACTAAAAATGATTTTCAGCCAAATTAACTCGTTCAAGTTAAATATTATAGCATTTTCATTATATTCATAGTAATTAATAATATTCAATATTTTAGTATTACAAAAATTTTGTATTTTCGCATAAATTATACTAGTCATGATAGGTTTGTAAAATCAAAAGGCGCACACACACAAATAAATTAAGTACTACTACTAAAATACGTTACTACTATACTCATACAGTATAAGTATTTGTTATTAATCTCCAAATTGCTGATTTTTCATCCGTTGAATGCTGATGTTTTGTATAATCATTGTTTTCAGAATTATCATAATAAAACATCGGCTAAAATTTCTTTATCGTTATTAAACAAATTGCATATTTTCAAATATTTTCATCGAATTTTAATCAACCAATGTCGATGAAAATATTCGTAAAGCACATACAATTTTGTTTCAAATTTAATTAAATTTCGCTGAAATTATGCTGATATTTTGTTGAAATTTTGCTGAAAAGTGTTTCAAAACATAGAACAATTTCAACAAAATTTTCAGCAAAAGGACACCGCACTTTTTCCATGTAAAATAGGTCCCAACCGATTTTTTTTTAATTCCGTATACAATTAGACGTATCATTAGGTAGATCAACCACATAAAATATTTTTCATAAGAATTACTTTTTCGAGGTGTTGAAGCGATATACCTGATAATGATGCAGAGTCCGTATTATACGATATTTTGAGATTTGCATTGGAAATCATTCAAAAAAGAAAAAGATGTAAAAAAATGAAAGAGATGTAACGATATCTAGAATTATATACATATATTCTCGATTTTGGAAGGTTTCTCGGTACTCTATTTGACCTAAAACTCATATTCGAGAAGTGCTTCGACAAAGTCATATCGTTTTCTATGTCAATCGTTATGGGTTAATTATATATTGCCATACAAAATATTACAATAGTTTGATTGTATGTTACTCAGACTCACAATCAGTTAATTCTCCAATCCGTAGGATAAGGATGATTATCCAGGGCCAAAACGACGAGGACGTGCCGAGTACTTGGCCCCATATATTTTTTGTTTTTTTCTTTTTTAATATTTTTTCTTTCGTTTTACTGGTTTTGTTTATTTTTTTAAATACTTTATTTTTGATTTTTGTTATTTTTTGTTGATTTTCTATTTTTTTTATTCCTTAAGCTAATCTACTACAATAGGTTCATCGTTACGGTCTGCAGCATCTAGAATAGTTCTTACAAGTGAAATAGGTGGTTGTTCCGTAGTTGTTCTCTCGCTGGACGGAGTATAGTACACATTATGCATATTTTTATATAGAACTTTATACAGCAGTACTTCTCGAATATGAGTTTTTTTGGTCAAATAGAGTCAAATCGAGAAACCTTCTAAATTCGAGAATATATATAATTCTAAATATCGTTACATCTCTTTCTTTTTTTACAAGAATGATTTCCAATGCAAATCTCAAAATATCGTATAATACGGACTCTGCATCATTATCAGGTATATCGCTTCAACAATTCGAAAAATTGATTTTTTTGAAAAATATTTTATGTGGTTGATCTACCTAATGATACGTCTAATTGTATACGGAATTTGAAGAAAATCGGTCGGGACCTATTTTACGTGGAAAAAGTGCGGGGTCCTTTCAGCGAATTCTTCGGCAAAATTTTTTCACTAGAATTCAATCTAAATATCGCTGTTATATTAATAACTGCGATGCCACAATCGATGCATTATATGTTTTCTAGTGAGGGGTAATAATTCCGCTACTATCGAGGTTCGTGTGAGACCCAAGCATGCACAATGGCGATATCGGCTCGATGTCTTCGCAGATGGTCAAAGAGTATACTTTGATAGACAATCCTTGAAATTCCAACATTTCTCCGGAGTCGTGGTTTACACTCCGACTTATATTTTGAATCAGAGCGAGGTCATTATTATGCTCGACACTGGTGCTGGCGTTGAAGTCGTGGAAAACGAAGGATTCTTATCCGCTCGAACGTATCTACCGTGGACATATCTGGTAAGAAACGAATGTTTCTTTCTATTATCGTATTAGGTGACTTAGGTGCAAAGATTGAAACCAACGAATGTATACGCAAGATTTAGATAAAATAATATGAAATGTAAGTACTCTAAACTTACGTTTGTTAAATGCTTTAGAAGATATTACTCTTTTATTCTAGAACAAAACTAGGGGACTGTTCGGCATTTGGAACTTCGATCCCACAGACGATTTGACAAGTCCGCAGGGATATCAAGTCCCAATCACTAGCGTTAATCATTCAGAGACTATTCACAGAGACTTCGCAATACATTGGATGTTAGAAGACAAGGAGAGCAAACTGTTAGGGGCGGCTTTATTCCACAGAGAGTTCGGTAGAACAGCGAGCTATTATGCTAATCGCACGTTCGAGCCGGAATTTCGAAAATATCCGACAGAGATACTCCCAGTGAATAGGACGTACGACATAAACCGCGCGATGGATCTATGTGGCGAATCGTATCAGTGTCAATACGATTACGTTATGACGTTGAATCGAGATTTAGCGCACTTTACCCGAAATTACTACGACACCTACACCCAAATCCGAGCGTTGAATAAAAAAGAAGGTAAGTAAGCCCGTGACAACTTTCAACTATTACCACCATCTAAACTTCTAAACATATTGAAAAGTTAAATTGCTACATTTATTATATATATCATTAGTGGACAAAACTATAACAATTTTTATTTTATTATTTATTTTATCATTTGAAGATAGATTTAGATAATACTTTGCTAAATAATTAATAAGTGTCGCATTGTCTCTTGGTCTATTTTTTGCTCTCCAAAATAATATATATATATATA
>NJRQ01000034.1:682938-749972 GCA_003063805.1 Aphaenogaster ashmeadi | reverse complement strand
GGGTTTAATATGCACCAGTGCGCACTAGTGCGTCCAATCGAATTCGCTATAAGTCTTCTTCAGATTCTAATTAATAAATATCAGAACAAAGGATTTTTACATATAAATAGAATAATCCGCGAAAACTGAAGTAATGTCATAAAATTGTAATTGCGTCCAAATTAAAAATGTGTCGATAAGAGGCAGAGTCAAAAGTTAGAACAGTTGTCAAATATAATACCAAGTTGTTTTAAAATCATAACAATTATGTCCATAATTAAAAGTAATATAAAATACAACTAATTCGTCGTTCAAAAGCGAGAACATGTTGAGTCCCTTGAACAATGAATCCGTCAAGTATGTTTAATAAAATAGTCCACGTGATATAACCGTCAGACGAAGAGATTTAGTTAATTAAACCAGGTAAGAAGTGAAAAATGTGATTATGTGTGATAATTATAAAGAGCCTCTTATTCGTATTGTTACTCCTTGAACGACTGTATGACAAGTGTCAACGTAGAGCTTTTTTTTAAATTAAAGTTTATGCAATTCTGCGTAAAACGAATCCGTAATCGATTAGGTTTAATAAATCTAAAGCGGAAGTATTAATCATTGAAAAAAAGAAAAATTTTTGCGTTTTTTTTATTCAATCTTCAATATTTCCGGTTCTAATTGACAAAAATAAAAATGAAAAAAAGCATTTTAAAGCGATAAAGTAGTACTTCAACGACATGGTAACCGGCTTTTAGGTTTGTTTCTACCTGATCCTTATACCACCCGAATTAAGTTACGGGTCAAACGTGCCCAGGGTACCTTTGAGGGGTTAAAACTGGTTCGACTTGTGTTGGGACAAACCCTTGATTTAAATCTGAAATAGGTTCGGAATAATAAAAAATGAAAACGGATCTAATATGAATAATTTTAAATTAAAAAATTAAAAAATATAATTAACAAAAAACAAAACAAATTATATATGTTTCCGTAAAAATTCTCATGTTAGTAACGACATTAGACATTGGGACGCCAAGTAGAAAAGAATTTCCTGTAATATTGTAAAAATAAAGCTCAAAATTGAGTTTTTTGAAAAAATAAAAAAATATAAAGGACAACTACTTGAAAAATAAAGGACTGTCCTCTCTACAATAAAGGACGTATAGTTACCGTAAGTATACACAATCAAGTGACATGAGAGCCAATAAATTTATCACTTCGTAACAACAAAAAATTGATTGATTGTGGTCCACGCGCACGAATATACACAATTGAAGTTTCCTACAATTTTAAAAAGGAATATCCGATAGTGGTACATGTATAAGATTATATCGATGGATGTAACAAACTATTGTGCCGAACGTTTTCACTGTTTTTCCTTCTTCCTTTTGAAAATCGACCTCCGGCGAAATACTAGCCTGAAGGTGACAACCGTGATTGCAACGTATCGGAATTATACAAAAGATTTTTATTTTATTTTCGAAATTTCACTCTGTCATGTTCGAATTGGTTCTTCGGAAAATCAGAGCGCGAACGTCGGTATATAAAACCGTGAGAGAAGCTAAACGCGATTGTTGCAGCTCGACGCTTCTTCTTGTTTCATTTAGATTCTAGAATACTTCGTCCCTCTGTTACTTCTTGCTGTACGAAAAAAATAATTTAAAAAATAAAAAACGAAAAATACGACGAACACGGCGCACTGTCGGCATTCATGAATAATCGATTCGTTCATTGAATCGTATTGTTCGCTGTTGTGTAACTGTGAATGGTACTCAAAGCTAGCATGTGAAATAAAAAGATGAGCTGAAATTCTGGTCGGTTTTTTTGTCACCGAATGTGCGGGTGTACGTTACAAGCACGTCACTGTCGAAGAATGTAAACCGAGTCGCATGTGCGCGATTAGTAGTCAGAAAGTGGTTACAGGATGTTCCAAAAAGAACGGGACAGATACGAGGACAGATATCCTGTATTTACCTAGATTTAGTCTCGTTTTAGGCCCTGCGCACAATGGAGGAATATTAGGTATTAGGAATAGGAATTAAAATTTTAGAATCAGTTTCCTCAATGAACACTATAGATAAATAATAAGTTATGTTGTGTTTCATATAACACATTTATGTCTTATAACTTATTTAATATCCATTGTGCATTACGTTCAATATTCATTGAGGAAACTGATTCTAAAATTTTAATTCCTATTTCTAATATCTAATATTCCTCTATTGTGCGCAGGGCCTTACTCTCGCACGAAATTAATTTCAAGCACTTTTTTATTAATTTTTAATGATACCCAGTATTATGTGAAATGTGCATGTCTCTGTATTATTATCGCAATTATATAAACGCTAATAAATTATTAAATATTATCTTCCACTATGTTTCTCCCCTATTATGTTTCTCTCCCGAATAGCGATTTAATCCTTTGTTATCCAAATTATTTGTTCGGTGCTTTATATGTAATAAATGTTCAGTATGAAAAAATTTAAATTTAGTTAAATGTTAAAAGTTTATAATTTAAACTTTAAATATTAAAACATTAATTATTTATAAATTGTAATTTTAAAGCGGAAATTATAAATTTATAAATTAAATGAGAGATAATATATGTAACTTGTGAATTATAAATTTTATCTGTATTTAATATTTAACTTATATAAATTTCCGCGAACCAGAGAAATGGGTTTTCATATACTTTTAAAGTTGCACACCGACAGGAAAACGAAAAGACAATTAAAAAAAAAACGTTAAAACCAGTGATTCGAAAAGTTTAATCGGGCAATAGGGAGTTAATATATCAGGCTTCGTTTATTTATCGGCGCAGTTTGATATTAATGTCTGCCTGTTAACGTGCGCCGAATGCTGATGCATGAATTCGCATTCGCGGCATAATTATCCCGAATTTCTGCACAAGGAATATAACATTTTCATTTATGGCGCTAATTTGCATGCATTATGATTGCGTCGCATTCGTAGTTGTTATCTGTATATAACGTGAGGAAATTGGATATAACGCATTCATAAACCCGCATGTTAAACATGATCTATTGACTTTCATCACGCATCAGTAGGTATCGAGCGAGCCAGATGAGAACGGAAGAGTGTACGCGTCTATTAATAATGGCTCCGCGCTACCAAGACATTATTAAGCGCTAATCAAATTTACCGTAATGACAGCGTGTTACTTTTGCAAACTGGCTACTGGGGTGCCTTGCCGTTCGTTTAGCGCATATTTCAAGTCGCAATTAGACGAAACTTGACTCCGGCCTTCCTTATCGGGCATCAAAGATAATGTTTCTCGGTAAATTGCAAGGCATGGAGTTGCACCGAGTTTTCCACTTTTAAAGCATGGGACGCGAGGAATGTTGGCCGCGTGTGCCTCGAATTAATTCTCCTCTCTTTCGTAGATTCCAACGTGCGTCTAATCTAATTAATTCGCGACATCATATCGCGAATTGGGAAACATGTACGGCATATTCCAATGGCTCGATCATGGCTAGGATGTCTGCTCGGCGTCTTAGTACCGTCCGTGGTCTTTTATTTGTACCTGCTGTTGAATGGTAATTGCGACGTCGTTACATCGATTTCTCTTTAGCACCGAAAAGCATCAGAGAACGTTGTTTCTAGTCCCCTCCGTGGAGATAGGCAAATCGAGCATCGGAGGGAAGTGGCGATCGTTATCGGCGGGGCTGGAGAGAACGAATTTGCGGGCGGAAGATCGCTCTCCCGAACGGTCGGAGTTAAAAAACAATTTCGAGGTAAACGCTCGTAAACCTTATACTTTCATCAGCGTTCACCGTACACCGACGAGTGATGTTCTACATTTTCAAGGTGAAATGCGACACGATACACGTAGCCATGGTGTGCGCCGGATACAATTCAACCTTCGCCCTCGTAACCGTAGTGAAGTCCATTCTGTTTTATCGCACGAATCCGTTGCATTTTCATTTGCTCGTCGACGAAATTGCGAGGAAAACGCTTTCGACTCTGTTCCAAACGTGGGATTTGCCACATGGTTTGTACGCTTTTACGACAGGGCACGCACTACCCCTTTGTGACGCACACGGGAGCAGAGAAACCTAATTTTTATCCGCGTCTGTGTTAACGTGGCACGCAGAGTACGATGTATATAAAAAAAGAGAGAGAAAAAGTTACTTTTTCGACGTAAATATAAAATGCATTTAATTGAATTTGTTAAATTTTCCAATATACGAGCGCGCGCGCGAAGTTTTATTAAAATTGAGATTTTTAAAAGAAAGAAAATATAAAATATTCTATTTTTTATAATATACGTATTCGGGTAGGTGCGTGTCAAGCAAAATCGCGCGAGATACTTTTTTTTTCATCTCTGATCGCTCGAAGGGCTTATTTTAGTAAACGTGACGTTTTACGAGGCTGACATTTGGGTGCCGAGGGTCTCGTGGATACCGAACAAGCATTACTCCGGGGTGTATGGTCTCCTGAAGTTGATACTGCCGGACGCGATGCGAGAGGACAGAGTGCTCGTGCTGGACACGGACGTGACCGTTCTGACCGATATGCACCCGTTGTGGAAGATGTTCGACAGGTTCTCGGCTGACCAGACCCTGGGCTTGGTCGAGAACCAGAGCAATTGGTATGTGAAGGCATTGTCATATGGCCAGCGACCGTGGCCGGCTTTAGGCCGCGGTTTCAACACCGGCGTGATGCTGATGCACCTGCGACGTTTACGGGACGGAAAGTTCGCGAGATCCTGGGAGAGCGTAACTAAACGCGTATTGGGATACATACCGGAGACCAGCTTGGCCGATCAGGACGTGATAAACGCGGTGATCAATGAGCAGTCGAGGATCGTGTTCAAGATAGAATGTACCTGGAATATACAGCTGAGCGATCACACGATAAGTGACACGTGCTATCGCGACACGAATCGCATAAACGTACGTTCCGTCCCATTGTAACTCCGATTATACCGTCGGTCGTCGGGAGCGCGGATGGGAATCGATTGACTTTTGACCTAGCGCGTCCTTTTTCTACTTTTAGATTCTTCATTGGAATTCCCCGCGAAAGCAAGACGTTCACAATAAGCACGTTAACGAGTTTCGAAAACTGCACCGGGTCTTCCTCGAGATGGACGGCAATCTGTTGCGAAAGCGCTTATTCGGCTGTGACAAGCACGAGAGCGCGCTTCCAGTGAGTTAAGAGAGAGCCTGTAAAATCCCCTGGTATTTTGTTTAATACGACTGTAACGACTCTCACCATCACACGCGCATTTTTTTAGTACAACGAATCGAGCCCGTGTCGAGAATTCGAGAAAGGCGCTACCATTTTGTACCGCACGCATCCATTTCTTCTCGAATACGAATATAACGTGTACTCGCCGACGGATGTTGCTCTAGTCACTCAGTGTAGCGTCGAAAGGATACCGCTGTTGGAAGCGTTATCAAAACACTGGCCGGGGACTATAAGCGTCGCCCTTTACTTGACCGATGCGGAGGTTCAGAATTTCCTGGAATTCGTGCGAAGCTCCGCAGATTTGCGGGCGAGAAGGAACATCGCTTATCACGTCGTGTACAAAGACGGGGTGCGTTGTCTTTGCTCTTCTAAAAAGCAACAGTGAATTTGTAGTTTAACGCGGATTAAAACGAACGTAATTTTTTAAACATTAAATTACGATTTTCAGAATTTGTAGAATTAAAGATATTACATTAAACTGTAACTTCATTAAACTGTACTTTTTGAGGTGCTATATATAAAAACGTAAAACTTCATTTATATTACGTTGCATTATTTTTAGATAAGAACTCGATAATTGACTTCTCTTTTTATCTTAAATTATTCTTTTCATTCAGGATCTTTACCCTATCAATTATTTAAGAAACACAGCGATATCATACGTACCGACTCCATTCGTTTTCCAACTTGACGTCGACTTTTTGCCGCAATTTGGGCTGTATGAAAATATCATGAACTACATCAATCGTTTAAATATCAACGAATCGGATAAAGTAGCTCTGATTGTGCC
Organism: Aphaenogaster ashmeadi; assembly: GCA_003063805.1. Classification (NCBI taxonomy): domain Eukaryota; kingdom Metazoa; phylum Arthropoda; class Insecta; order Hymenoptera; family Formicidae; genus Aphaenogaster; species Aphaenogaster ashmeadi. The sequence goes on along the minus strand of NJRQ01000034.1, from coordinate 744,001 downwards.
AGCATTCGAAACTGAACGTTATAGGTAATTCGTTGTTGTCGTAATGCCGAAGTAGATTGTTTTATCAAGAAAGAAATCGTCTCTTACAGATTCACGTTCCCCGCCAACAAAGAGGAACTACTGAAGTTTCTTAAACGCGGTATTTTGTACACATTCCGCTATCATGTGTGGACACAAGGACACGCTGCCACGAATTATAGCTTTTGGCGAAATAGTACGGAGCCTTACCAAGTGCGTGCGAGTAATTAGAAGAACTGCCGGTGACACCGGGTTTGAGGACACTCTATATATTGTTAACCCTAGAAGGCAAATGTGGGGTTTCTTGTCACCCCAAACGATTCAAACTACGCTTCTGAAGTAGCCAGGTACACTTTCGGGTCCGGACCTATACCATAATTAAAAAAAACAACATGTTATATATAACATGTTATATACATCATTTCCTAATTAAAAAACGAAGAAAATGCATTATTTAACTATTAATTTACTGCTGATAGAAAGGATTGAAACATCCGAGAAGTTTGAGGTGCCGTACCACCCCACTTTTGCCTTTGAAGCTCAGCAAATTTAGTTTTGCCTCTTCTAGGGTTAAATACATTAAAGATAAATAATAGATATACATGTATATAAGAAAAACAAATGCATAACGATCATTGCAGGTTTCATGGGAACCGGATTTCGAACCTTATATAGTAGTTTCGAAATCTGCTCCGCGATACGACACAAGATTTGTAGGATTTGGGTGGAATAAAGTTTCCTACGTGACCCATTTAACGGCGCTAGATTATAAGTAAGCCACAGTAATTTTATTCATTTGAATAATGAAATATCTGCCCGAATCTGATTAATTCAGCGTACGTATTTAAATCGAAAACTGAAATTGCAGATACATCGTTTTACCAGATACCTTTATTATCCATCGACCTCATGCTCCTAGTTTAGATATCGGCAAATTTCGAACAGATTCTGTTTATAGAAGGTAACTAGTATGTATATAGGACACATCTTTTATTTAAAAAATTCGTTAGGAGGTTGCAACGCAGCAGCTAGGTATTTATTCATCATATAACTTTTTTTGTATTTCTATTCTGTTTATTTTACAGATGTCTTAAAAAGTTGAAGGATGAATTTGTCGAAGAACTGGTGGCAAAATACGGCGAGACTGCACTGTCGAAACTAAAGAAAGAGACCAAAGAAGAGAAAACTTAAGATATTATATAATTTTAACATTTTAAGCTACAATGATATATTGTATAAGAGTTCATTATATTTTTACTGAAAACCTGTGTATTATGAAATGATTATAAAAATCTCTGTGTTGCAGCTATTTTCTTAACAAAAATATACATTCTTTTAAATAAAACATGCGTTTTTTATTTATCAGTCCAAAATAACAGTAATAAAAATATCTGAAAAAAGGTGGTAAAAATGGATCAGATTTGAGGTCGGGAAATATTTATTAAAATTTAACCCATATATTTAGTGGAGTGTACAGAGTGGTGCTTTCAGTACATTATTGTAATATTACAATCACACTAAATATTTCGTTTATAAAATATGTATAATATTTACAGCGCCAGTAATGTTAATACATTGTACATATAAATCATAATCGCGGTTGAAAATTTATACTGAACCACCGAAAATTGAGACGTTCATTACGAGGCAAGGTATCTTTTTCATAAATAATTACAGTAATGACGACAATAACGGCGACATTAGTAACTATATAACGTAAATATAATTATAGTAGTACCTTAAAAAATATAGTAATATTAAAACATAATAATGGTAATAGAAAACCAATGATAAAAATAATAGTACAAATAGTAAGAATTAAATATTAGTAGGAATAACGGTAAAAATATTACGTTAACAATGATGAAAGTTTTCCTCGATCGTCGATATTTCTAACGCATGTAGAACCTGGCAGAAACGCGAATGTTACATTTCGGATTAAAATTATTATCTACAACATACGACACGCAGATATAAATCATTTACATTCACATTATCATTCCGACTTACATATCTCGATAAAAATGATTTTTCGATCTTCTTAGCTCCCACAATCTCACAGTACTCTCGTCCGGGATACGAAATTGCGTCAGTGAAATGTTACCTTCCTTTTTGATTCATGATTCATGATGATTCAGTAGAGAAATACTTGTCGAGCACGAGTTAGCCAGACGCGATCTTTATACGCGACATTACAGAGTTCAACATGTGTCAACAGAATTATTATACATATATATTAGCGACGTATTCGCGTTTCGTGCGACACTTTGTATGCTTTCAATTTACTCGTGCGCGTTATATTCTTCCTTCATCGAGATTTAGCGCCATTAGGTGCGGCAGTTAGGCAGTTTTAACAATTATTCATGCGCTAAGGCAAAGGCTTATCAACTAAACAACGATCGTTTTGTAACGAGCAATAATAGAAGCAAACGAACCCAGTTCGATTGGCTTCAATCGATGTTAGTCTGTGATAACTATTCACGTTTCGCTATACAAATATATATGAATTAACAAATTATTTCTTTTAAAAAGGAACAGTTTTACGTAGCGTATTTCGTACCAAAGTTAATTTAGGCAAAATTCGCGATGGCATTGCACGTCACTTCGTTTAAATGCAATTCCTCTTCTATCGGGAAGTAATGAGAAGACTGCATTCATAAAGTATGTAAAACCAGAAGACATTATCCTAATTCTAAGATTGTCAGTCTTGCGAGACGAATAATTAATAAGTCATTTACCGAATACTTTTACACGTTATAAAAAAGTAATAATGTAAGTTTGTTTGTGTATGTGTGACAAAAATTCAATATGGTAGGAATTCGCAATAACAAGCGGAAAATCCATTCTGAACATATCTACGTACTTGTGTCAGGAATGTGTATAATTTAAGGATGCGTACGATCTAAAGAATTCGTGTCTTTTCTAAATGTCTTCTTTAAACCCTATTTGATTTGAAGAAACAAAAATGGTGCATGCAGCTTGCTGGAATATGTGTAATCATTGTATATGTCGTAATAATACAGTACAAAATTATCCCACGGAATGTTGCAATAAATGCAAAATGCTAAGTATTTGGCGTGATACGTTTTAGGTCTGTACGAACGCTTTCACTGAACTATACTCTACAAAATGCGTCTTATAAAAAGTGTTCTAATTAGATCCATAAATAATTGCTCGGAAGATTGTAAGTTGGACCGATCTATTGGACGGTACCTTCGATTGACCGCTTATTGGCAGAAAGTGAAGCGTCATATCGCAAATTTAATACGTCTCATTTCGTGTGCAAGCGAACGTAAGAAATTGAAAATAGAAGAAAAATCTGATATCGATTTCAAAATTATTTAAAATATTTAATAATTTTAATAATCGACAGTTTTATTCAAATCATCACTTTGTGACGTCACAAAGTGATGATTTGAATAAAACTGTCGATTTTAATAAAACTGTCGATTTTACTCTAAAAGCATTTAACAGTTTTAATAGTCAACAGTATTAAAATTATATAAATGACGTATTAATGATATGCGAATATATTAAAATTATTGAAATGACGACAACACTATTAATTTCGGCAAAAATTTTGATCGAGTTGAGCTGTCCATCTGTGTGTGTGGCGCGCATCAAATGGGAACAGTCTAAATGAGCTTGCTTGTGCCAGTCGTAAATTACCCTATTTTAATGTAAATTACCGTTACACTTCACGAGCACGTACAAATCGAAGGGTATTGGAAGCGAGGAGTGTGCGTGCACGATATTGGAAATATCACGCAAACGACATTGCGTTGTAGTTGGCAGTTGGATAGATAATTGAGCGCTGAGAATTCACGATACAACATCGCGATATCGTGAAAGTGTTTAATGATGTCGGCCTTCGTTCGTGCAAAACCGCGTTTTTAATTTTGCTCCTCGATAACATATCAGCCCTGGTATAATGCGTTCTTTTTACAACCGACAATAAATAGAGAATTACGTATCTTGAAATGTAATTATAGCCGAACAAAAGTCTTGGACAAACGAAAATTCAAATATCTCCGATAAATCGAGAACAATTTAAAATAGATCCACTGACAGTTTTACGATGTGTATAAAAATAAAAAGGAAGGTGAGTTGAACCTTCGATGACATTTGAAGAGTTTTATTTGAGAATCTCGGTTATCCTCGAATAAAAATAAAAAAAGCTCGTTTAAACCTCGATTACTTCGTTGTCAAGGATTAATAAGTTCCTCGTTACGAGGGCGAGAGCGAGAGAGAGAGAGGGAGGGGTTCGTACGGAAGATACATGCGGTCGATCACATTTGAAATAGACGAGATAGGTGTTACCCGTGATCGATCGGCGTCGAACATCCGCGGCGCGGGACGCATAGGTGAGACGGGTTTCGCAATCGCAATTCAGGATACACTCGGCGACAATCGATAAATTATCCCCGACGTCGGGTATGACGTACGTTCGCTTCGTTAACTGTCGGATGCGCGCAGCACTTTCCCACAGTGTTAAATGGAACGTGCGCCGGGTGGACCTCACGTTACTCTCCCCCGTCGAACGTATCCGAGGGGGGGGGGAGGAGGGGTGGTACAACACCCCCGAACGATGGTATCGACAAATCGAGATCGATCCTCCGGTAATCGGCCGGGTGAGACGCCGGGCCGCGGAGAAAGGCGCGATGCAAAATACAAAATTACAAAAATATACTCGTGGCGCCGGTAACGACCGGACCCGCGCCGTGCGGGCTTTCCATATCATTTACAATATGGATAGTATACGGACAGGGTGCGATTGAGAGGAGGGGAAAGAGAGAGAGAGAGAGAGAGAAGGGTGTGTATGTACATGGCACGGCGCGGCGGTCGAGCTGGGCGAGCCGCGACTCTGCTAGGCCGCTTAAAATACTGTTCTCCGATGTTCTCCGATCGTGCGAGCTCGATTTTTCGCGTGCGCCCCGCTCGTCGAAACGCGCGGTCTTCTTCGCATTTGCAAGATACGTTCGGGCCGTTGAGCGGAATATAGCGATACGAATCTACGAGTAATCCAGACGACATGGTACGCCAACATTGGCGAATGCATTGGCTACCAATGCAAAAGGCCAACGTTGGTCTCCTTTGATGTGTTTTAAAAAACCGCTTTCATAGCGAATGTCGTCCAATGTCAACATTGGCAATGCGTGACTCTAAAGGGCTCCGCACAATAAAAGGAATAAGGAACAGGGAATAGAAAACAGAAAATAGGGGGAACAGGCGTAGTGTATGTAGTGCTTCACAATGCACATGGCATACAGAAATAGAATAAAATTTCATCATTGTTCCTCAGCGCTATTTCTCTGTTCCTCCTTTTTGTGTTAATAAATTACATTTCATATGTTAATATTGAACTGTTCTCTGTTCCCTGTTCCTTATTCCCTTTATTGTGCAGAGCCTTTAATTGGCCACATGGAATTTATACACATAACAGGGCCAATATCACGTTGGCCGATGTTGGCGTACATTGGCCACGTCGTCTAGAGCCGGCTTAAGAGGGAAGCACGAAAAAAAAAACGACCTTACGTTCCGCACGTAACATTGATTTCACGACCGCGGAGAAACGGAGGGGGAGAAAAATCGTGGTGGATGGAAAAATCGGTTGGCACTGGCCTACGGGAAACCGGGGACGTTTCTCAGGCTGTCGCGGCGCATCGCGACCGAACATTTTTCTCGCGCGGGAGAACTAGACGGTAATACGCCGCAATAAGTCGTCGAGCTCGTCGATCGCGGCGGCGCGGCGAAAAATCGAGGCGACACGACCGGCGTCGCTATTTCCTCCGCCGCGTCTCACCCGGACGGCTGTCTTTCTTGCGCTCGAGCCGCAGACGCTCGAGCGCTTAATACTGTTTGGCGTAATCCGGGCACGGAATGCCCGGTTTTTGGGGTGGTTCTTGGCGACCGTCGCACTTTATGCGTCCGTGAATCTCAAATTCGGAGAACCATCGTTAGGATATACGAGGTGAGGAGCATAGCTCTAAAAGGAAGAGAAGAAGAAAATAAAAGGAAGGGACTGAAAAGAGTCCACTCCGTGAAATTAAATTAAATTAAATATTCGCATCGCGATCGGAATATTTAATTGTAACATCTCGAAAAGGGCTTCGATCGATGAAGTCACAGGGTGCAAGGTGACAGACGCGGAAAGTTTCTTTTTCAGTCTAAATGGCGTTCATCTTAAGGGAATCTTCGTTTTAATTCGCGTTCGAAGTACCGGGATATTTAATAAACCAAAACTTTCTCGTGCAATTGCATGAGGAAAGCAGCGTCTCGCTGAATTTAGAGATAAGGTGCGTCTATTCCCAGGTACTTCGTGTATCGCGACACGATTCCGCGCGATGCATTTATGGAGCAGGGACCCGTGGCGTGTTTTGCCTAAACAGCACGGATCCGCCGCCGAGTTCGGGAGACAAGAGTACGGATTGATCGAGAACGCCCTTTGAATTCAACCGTCGCTCGACGGTAAATCAGGTTCGCGTGGCGATTCATTCGAAATGCGTTTCCTCGATCGCTCGGGACCGCTCTGCTGCGGGAACCACCCCGCCGCAGCGCGCAATCGCAACAAGTTGTATACAATCGCGTCCGAAATCCCTGCTAAAGCCAGAGAAAGGGAAACGTTAATCTCCCGGATAAAAAGGTAACAAAGGCATAAAGAGTGGATGGCTCGCCGGCGATAAATTCGCAGTTAAAGAACGTTCCCTACCTACCCTTACCTCGGTGAAATATCGCCAGCGGGCGAAGCGCGGCTCCTCCATGTGTGTGTGGTGGCAAGCGAACGTAAAGCACTCCTTATCACGATGTATCGCAGCCAGATGCTTTCGCGCAGGCACGGTACCGGCGGAATCGACAGCGTTAACCAGCGCGGGAGGATAATGGAAGCACCGCAAAGGGAGGGGGGACCACTTGTACTCATATCGCGGAAATCGCATCGCGATGGAAAGGATAAAAAGAGGCGATCTCGAATGAGTTCCCCGTTCGAAGAGGCATTAGCTTCAACGCGAAAGAAAAATGCGCCGCCGGCTGTGCGCGCGACAAGTCGCTCCGACGAGCCACATGTTTTCCAGTTTCAAGGAGAGACGATTTATCGGCCATCAGGTATTCGGGACCGTAAGTCCGAACGCGTTCGCTCGTCGATGATATATAGCCTCGCATGGACGTTCTACTTTACGATATATTGTCGTCGACGGTAGAATTGTAGCGATCGAACGTATCTCAAAATGGGGACACGTTGAATTCTGTTCCTCAGTCCGCGTTTACGGCACACACATCGTAATATCGTCATCTTTTTAAATCATGTTCGTCTAACGTTTCGTTCACGTTTTATACCGCGCTGTCCTTTTGACGACTCGCAACCGGCGACACTCGTACGAGCCGTATTCCCGTCCTGGTCAATAATTTTTCGCGCATGGTCCAGAGATATTATGCGCGATATGCCGTAGTTAACAATCGAGCTGTAATTGTTGCTAATTGGAACGCACCGCGCGTAACGTTGAATTAATTTGAAGTCCCGAAGTGAATTTGGAGTACGTATATACATCAAACTGGTCTTTTTTGGTGTTATCCATGGATAGCACGATGGTGGTAGCGGAGACCAATCGGGCAGCAACGTCAAATTGGTCTCGTTTACAAAATACGCTGTTATTCCGACCACTCCGGTCATTCTGGCGATAATGAATTACACGATTTTCAAAAGTCACGATATTCGTGCAATTAGCATCGAGAGAAATAAACGTCACTTATATTTTTTGACTGTACACCGTTTTATCATACTTCGCAATACGATCTCTTCTTTACAACTTCAAACACGCGTCGAGTGTCATTGCAGCACTTACATCTACTATAGATTTATACAATTGCCGTAATAGATATTATCCATTTAACGTAATACAAAGTGGCACCGTTATATAGGTAGCACAGGGTATTCCGTACTGCGTCAACGATATTGTGAGATACTGACGATAAATTCGCTGTTGTAAATACCGCGTTGTATAATGCGCACGATATTTGTCGGTGGTTTGAGATACAAACGTCGCTGACAGAATACAGGATACCTGCGGGTACGAGCACGGTTTAACGATGCGCTTACAGAAGGAGAAGGGACACAGATCATTACGCCATTCGACGTAAGCTTAGCATGAGAGTTCGTGTCGCTTGCAAATGCAACGACGAGTCTTGCTACGATTCGATACAGGCGTCGGAATTTCAATTAGTTAAAAAAGAAACGCGACAGGCGTATAACAGCTAGATAGATTCTTAACAATGTTAAATTCTCATCATGTTTACCGCATAAATGTAACATGTGCAAAACGTTGCCTTGCCTGAACCTTAACACTTCCGTTTATACATGCGAATCGTGCCGTAACGATCGCGATTTCCCATTACGGGTAACACGAATAGAAGACGAATTCACTGGTATCGCTCTTCGCAGAACGACTTCGCGTTCAGCACTTCCAGTTGCTTCGTGCTTCGCGTAAATTTCACACAAAACGCGAATAGGTTTCGCCTTATCGACTAATACCGGCGGCAATGTCCGGAACCTTATTCACATTTATCACGTTATCACCTCACGGCGCGTGGCGAGCGTCAAATAAAACGCTAAAGGAACCTGATGAAAAAAAAAAGGAAAAAGAAAAAGATACGTAGGAGGAGACGTGGAACAAGAAAGGACACCCGTTGACGATCGGATCATCCGGAAAATAATTCATGCGGATCACGATTTACTGGTTTCGAATACTTCGGGTGCTCCGTAACGTTCAATAAATAACTTACAAAGATAACTTACAGGAAGGGAAAGTTGAGGAACGGGGATAGGTGACACGAATGTCTGATCGGCGTGTCCTCTTCTAAATGTCATCGTCAGCGGTTTCGGCAAACCACCCGTGTCCATCCGTGGGTCCTGAAGTCTTCCCGAGTCTCCTCATATTTCGTTCATCCTCCAGACTGCTATTCGTCGAACGGAGGTGGAAGTCCCGCGGGCGCGAGACGCTTGTCTCGAAAGGCACTACCGGTTTATTGTAAGTGTGGTCGTGCACGCCCCGTCGTGGCGTACTACGACCAGTCGCCCTCATCGCGGACGATGCCCATGGTATCATACTTCCGTGCCGTCCTCGCCCTCGTCCTCGTACAGCGTCGGTCCGTTGGCGGATTTCTTCTTGGGCTTTGGCGGCGGTCTCGGCGGCACCTTTCTGCCGAGGGTGTTGCTGGTGGCTGCTTGTTGCTGCTGTTGCTGCTGCGCCAGTAGCAGATGACCGCCGTCCATGCTCTCGTCCGCCAACTTCAGCGGCCACTCGGCCGCGCCTTCCGGGGCCGCCCGATCCAGCGGACTACCGGTCAGGATGTTCGGGGTGCTACGTTGGATCGCGTTGTAGTGCGAACTCCCCGGCGTAACTGGAAGCGGTCGGCCCCTCATGGACGAGGGCGCCGGTTCCGGGCTCTTGTTGAGCGACAGCATCGAGCTGCCATCCGCCGTGGTACGTAGGCCCAGATTGTCGTACACCGGTTCGAGAACGTCGGTGGGCGACGTTGGGGGTCCGCTACTCCAGCTAGGCGCCCGCGGTCGTCGCGGGATCGTCACGTAACCGTGACGCGGTAACACCGGCGCCATCGACGACGACGACGACGACGGTCCGAGACCGTACGGCGTCACGCTGCGGCTATGCGGCAGCGTCTTGAAGGCGGCCGGGTGGTACTGGCCTGACGGCGGCGAGCCGTATGATGCCGCCGTCGCAGCCGTCGTCGTCACCGCCGCCGGTGTTATCATATGCTGACTAGGCAGACGCGTGCTGTCGGGCGCCGTGGACGCCTGGCTAGTCGGCGATGCACCGCGACCGCCGGAGAAGGCCAGCAGATCCGGCGGATATTGCCGATGGTGGTAACCGGCACCCCCGCGCGGCAACGTGCCGCCACCGCCGCCGCTGCCACCCCCGTCGAGCTCCGGCGTGGCCCGTTCGTGCTCCCTCTCGTCGTCGCCTACGCCGCCGTTTATCCCGCCGACGACACCGCTCCCGACACCGTCAGCTGCGAGAACATGAACAAAAGAGAAGGACGAACGTTAAAAAAGAAAATCTAAGTGAGGTCGAGAAAAAAAACGGGAAGAAAAAAAGATCGCGCGCGGGAGGTCCGCGAGTAAGACGCCGGACACACGCGAGAGTAAAGGCAGCGTCGCCAGGACGTTGCTTTAGTACATTCTTGATGATGCGATATTGATATTATCCTCGACGACGAGCGTGGACGAGTGCTCTTAATCGGATTAGTCGCGATTTGATCGTAATCGGGAGAGCGCTTTATCAATTTGACTGAAAAATGTAACTGCATTTTCTGAGCGTCGTCGGTCAAGCGTAACGCTACATCCTGCCGCTTCGAGGTTCTTTTAATATTCGTAAAGTTGATTGAATTTTTCTACAATACTCGGATCGCGTTAAAGTGCAAGTCGTATATTTTTTTTCTCTACAATATTCTGAATTCATGGAATTCTTGATTGAGTGCCATCACATACAAGTCCCTGCATAATCGAAAAATATTTCATTAATGATGACATGCAAGTCTACACACGCAACATGTTTCTTGGCGAACCTTATTGTCGTCATTACTTGTGCAATTATATGTTACAGCGATGCAATTCGTAATTAACGTTCTCGCGTCATTCAGAAGCTTGGAAAAATTAAAATCTGCTCTGTTCTTATCTACAGAAAAATATTATTCCTAAGAGGATGATATCAGTGGCCGAACACAGATGACAAATGTGTTCGGACTGTCGCAGCGCGAATGTTATATTAAGGGGTGCCTGATGTATTATAAGCGTCCCTAACGGATCTTCATTAGTCTCCTAGCTGCCACTTGGCGGACTCTCCTTACCTTAAGATCGATGGCACCTGGTCGGACAATTCTCGCATGATAGTCCGCGCTCGGCACGGAACGAATCGATTTACGATTACACGCACACACATGCATACACGCTATTTGTACATTATATAAGCGACATATAGCGGTCGTTTCCGTTCCCGCTTGGGGGAGGAGGAATATTATCCCAACGAAATGACCGATGTTCCGCGACTCGTTAAGACTCACATCGGCCACACTCGCCGGTGAATTCTGTCGACCTTGGATTAATGTCCGCGAATGCGCGGTCGATTTCGAGGTAAATCGCTTGTCGAAGCTAATGTAAGATAGTTTCTTGCTAGCACCTAGCCACGCACTGTTTAGTAATATAGGCTGTGTACTGACCGAAAACCGAGTCGTTGTCGAGCAACGTGCGATTCAGCTCCGTCATCTCCGTACCGTGCGACGTCACTGACGGCGCCTCGTAGCGCCTCGGCGGCTTCACCACCGGGTTAATGGTGGTGATCAGGGACTTCTCCTGTTCGCCGAGACCGTGGTGCTCCAGGGACGCCGCCTCGAGGCCCTTCTCGTCATGCCTGGTGCGGCGACGACGGCAGTAGCACACGCAGAGCACTACCGTGACGATCAGTAGACACAACGCGGTGACACCCAGCCCGATGGCGAGGGGCAGGCTAATGAAGTTCTCCCTGCCGCCCAGAGCGTCGCCCACGATGGCCAGAGTCACGTTTCTCTCTGCTTCGCCGCCCGGACTCTTCGCGTGGCAGACGTAGTCACCCTTGTCGGAGGGCAGCGCGTCGATAATGGTGAGATTCAACCATTCGTGGCTCGTTGACAGTATGTAGCCCCTATCGCTGTTCGTGCGTTTGGTGAGGTTGTTTAAAATGCGGTTACGATGTGCCCATGACAACTGAAACAGACATGTCGCCGGCGATGTTTCATATAGTGCGGCAGCACAAAAAAAAGTTCTAGTGTAAAAAAAATTGTGTTAGGTACAAAAATTCTCAAATAAAATGGTAACATTGGTATTACACCGTACTTCTTTTCGCTGTGGATTTTTACTACTTCAGGAACCTACGATTAGTTTCAGTTTAGTTTCAGCACTATTGTCGGATGCACCTGTACGAAAATACAATTACCTGAGGACGTGGGATTCCCGTTGCTCTGCACGAGAGTGTCACGTCTCCTTTGCCCATCTCGATTTTAGTCGCCGGGGCGATGGCGGTAATCCTCGGTCTGCACGCGAACTCGTCGCTACTAACTTCGTCCCACATCTTGCCGGCCATGTGGGGCGGTTGCTGGCAAGTGGTTGGCTTTGTGTACAACTTGCGCTCGATGGTCCAATCGCGAAACCTTTTGAGATGGCAGTTGCAGTTCCACGGATTATTCCGGAGCTCGAGGCTGCCGAGCTTGGGCAGACTCTCAAAGCTCTGCAGCTGCAGGGTGCTAAAATTATTCCCGTCCAACGCGAGGGAATGCAAACCCGGCAGATTGCGAAACGTCTTCTCCTCGATCCGCTCCAATCTGTTGTCTGACAACGTCACTTTCTGCAGGAAGGTGAGATTGAAGAACAGGCCGTTCTCCAGCGTCCTTAACTTGTTCTGATCGAGTAGCAGCACTCGCAGCCGTTGAGTCTCGAAGAAGGTGCCCGGATGCAGACTGCGGATATTGTTGCCCGACAGATCGATCTCGATGATGATCTTCAGGCTGTTGAACGCATCCGTGTGAATCGACTCGATACCGCATTCGCGCAACGCCAGCTTATGCAAGTTCACCAGATTGACGCGGCTGAACGCATCGTGAATGAGGTGAGTCAAGTTATTGCCAGTTAAATCGAGATTCTGGATCTCCGGCGAGAGGTCCCCCGGCACCCTCGTGAGGTTCTGCTTAATGCACTCGGCGGTCTTCTTACCGGACACCCATTTGCACTTGCACGTCGACGAGCACTGCATCCAGTCCTCCTGGCCTTGACACAGGGCGACCGAAAGCGCCGCACAAAGCAGCCACCGGCTCACCGTTCTCGGTATCATCTCGAGGAATCCTGTTAACAGCAGAAACGTGCGCGATGACGTTAGAACGTGACTGCGGTACCGCGACCGCAGAACTTACTTAGCCGAGCGTAGTTGCATGCATGAAACAGAGTTTCGTCTTTTGGGATATTCCGCCGAGGAGAAATATGCAACATGTAACTAATATATTCCAGTTACGGCTTAATATTTACCAACGCGGGCAACTAGCTGCTCGTTTTACGTGTACTCATCATTATTGATAGTTGAACGCGGATGTGGATCATTGTTTAATTACACGATCGAATAATCATATTACGCGTACGCGGCCGGAATTAATTATTACTAAATAATACGCGGCGCTTAATAATTTTGAATAATTTGTATGCCATACAAATATCCCGTACGCTATTTGACACTTTTAGTTAATGTGCGTTGGGATAATTGTCTGTGACTGTCACCGAGCAAATTACCTGGCACATAACAATTTTGCGATAATAAATGACGTCATGTAATTTTATATAAAATACATAAAACGAGATACGTAAGATATCTCTGCTCTGATTTTCACGTCTCACGCTTTTGGATCAAATTCGCTTGACGTATGCGTCCAGTGTTAAATGTACCGCCATTTCTTACAACAGCGTAAGTCGTTTGTGCGAACAGCGCAAAGTTGTTTCGTGGTTCGCCATGTAACAAAGCTAAACTCGACTTTCCGTGTTATCGAACAAGTCTGGCTATGTCTGAGGCAGTTTGGTGCCATCGGAGACCTCCGGGATTTTCTTCGTCTCGCCAGCCGCTCTGTCTTCCACCCTCTTGCGTTCCCACGAGGCTGCCTTATTTCCTTTATTTTTGTTAGTCAACGCCGCTAATCTCAGAGCACGACGGGACACCCTGCCGAGAACTGTTGGCAATTTAGCTTAATACCGTTACAGCACCGCGCTCCGACGCCGACGCCGGCGTCGCGTCGTGTCGACGCGTCACCGAAGTTAAATTAATACAGCACGACGACTAAAACAAGCTTCAACCCTTTTATTATCGCCATGGAGTCCGAGGTTGTGCATCAAATTAGCCTTTCCGCCGACGGGCGGCGAGCACGATTCATTCCGGACCTCCCTACGGATTCGAATCGGCAAGCAAGAAGAAAAGTCCGGCAACGTCCTGATGAAAAAATCTATACAATTCCGAACAATCCGAAACGATCCATTAACAGAACGCGATTCTAAATTCGTGCTTTCAATTCAGCTATTTTATGCACTTTATTCCTCTGACTTTTATTTCACGATAGATTTTACGCAGGCTTCAAACTTACGTATATGCGGAGCGAAATTGAAACGTTGGCGAAAGAAACGGCTAAAAATTAAAGCATGATTCAATCTTGCTCCAGAACCGTCGCGAGGATCGTCAGTGAGTTACATCAGCGACGTAATAATTGAAATCGCGTAACTCGCTCATTTCGAAGGGTGCAAAAGCAAACGGCGCGTCACGGCGGATTAACGCCGCGGGGAAACAAAGAGGAAATTCGCCGAAGATCCGTCGGGAAAATCCGTTCCGGTGGGGACCGCAGTAGTCGCGCCGTTGTAGATTTCCGCCAACTTTTCCGCCTCGCGCGGCGCCGAACTTCTTGAAGTTACCGTCCGCAAGGGCGGCCGCGGTCGCTGCACTCGGCCCCGAGATTTTATTGTCGCAGCCGCGAGAGAGCAAGTTCTTTTGAGCTCGATCGGCGGTCCAGCCAGAGCCAAAATACATATGTACCGAGCGTATCGTCCTTTAAAACCGGCACGCGAGTTTCAGCTTTCCCTTTGCCAGCGTGGTTTTAGACCCGAAGCTAAAACAGGCAGCGCGTTCTTTGAACCGCGATACGCCGCTCGGCATGTGTACGGCTCGCGACACGCGGCGAGCGTCCGCGTCTTCTCTTCCGTGAAACATATTCCAGAGGAAAGGCACGTACGGGGAGTTAATATTACACAGGCAAAACGACGAGAGACGCTAAAAGACGATACTCGTATGCGACATTGCGTATGCGTCGAGCTTCGATTCGTATACGTACATCCGTCTCTCGCCGTTGCGCTCCGATGCGGCTTCACGGCGACGGATCCTGCTCCTCGATCCTAGTCGCGGTATATCGATCGACCGCATTTGACTTGTAAATAACCGAGCCGACGAGGACACGGGGAAAGTGAGGAGCTTGTATACGGGCCTTTTAGCCCGGATGAACGATGGACGAACGAGCCGAGTGTCCTTTGGCGGCGCGTGTACCGTGCCGGAAGGAACCTCCCACCCGTCTAGTCGCGGGACGCGGAAACGCGGAAGTTGCTCGACGCGGACGTGTGCGTGTCCGGCACGTTCGCGTGCCACGCAGAAAAAGGCATCGAGCGCAGAGAAGGAGAGAAAGGGAAACAGAGAGAGTGAAAAAGAGAGAGAGAGAGAGGGAGGGGGGGATGGGGTAGGCGGTCAACTTTCCGCGGGGCGGAATTTCAAATTCGAACACCCTCTATCAATCAAGAGCGTTCCGTTCCCAGAGGGTACGGTAAGTATGCCCTGTTGCTCCTACACAAATTTCATCAATCATGTGAGCCAACACACCGGAGGCGGTGGTTATCCTGCCGGATCTCCCAGCCCGTCCTATATTTTCGCGCATGAAATAAGGTCTCGCGAAACACACCGAGCCGAGCGACCGATGATTGGCGGATGTAACGATCGGTACGACGAGTGGGTGGGCGGATATCGCGATGCTTATAAATGACTTTCGAAAGCGGTAGTTACGATGCAGCTTTCGCTGCGGAAGTTACGCGTAAATATGGGCCGTTTAAGAAGAATTAAAGAAAGAAAAAAAGTACGCTCGACGAGATGGGCGAGGAAAGCGTCGCGAGCAATGCCGGAGCAGTTCTTTTTTTCTTTTTTTTTTTCATCAGGAAGCGATCGTGCAAGTAAGACACAGATTGCTGTAAGTGATTCGCAGCCGTTTCGGGAACTTTGCGTTTCCTACGAAAGTGCTGTAATTTAATTTGTAATTTGCGAGGAAGGAGGAACACGCGCAATACCGGGCCGTCATCCGTTTCCCGCGGAAACTTTTTCCCGGCAGAAATAAGGATTATTGAACGACGACGATGGCCGCGCGGCCGTCTTCCGAGAATATCAAAGAAGTTATGGCGGACGGATTTATACGTGTTATATGTACTTTGAGATAACGCTTGAAGCGAGGGACTGAACGTGGACCGGGACTTCGACGAGAAAAACGCTCATGTATAGCGTGCTCCATTGAAACTTCTCAGAGATTCAGTCTCTCTCTCTCTCTCTCGTCGTTGGGAGCGCTTAAACGTAATAACGAAATATCGCGAGCAACTTTTTGTTAAATTACCCGGTCGTGATACAAATGGCCGTGAGGCGAAAAGGAGAATCTCGTTTCCGATGCAATCGCGCCGTACAAAGTGAGTTTAAAGTTATTATTGTGACCTCCGGCTTGACTTAGTTACGGAAACATTGTCTAACTAACTAAGAATCCTTATCCCGCGGTTTACACATTATTGCTCAAACGCGTTTTGCGCTGGTCTACATCCTGGATATCTTGGTTTCTTATGACGAGATTTGATTTCGTAAATGTAGAATACAGTAGCATTATCATTAATCACTTTAACAAAGAAAAATAAAATAAAATTAATTAATTGGCATGATAATAATATATATAAAAAATTAGACTATATGTATATATATTTAATTACATTTTTTATGTATATTATTATCATGGCATTTAATACACTGAGAAAAAAGTACTTAAAAATTTATTTCTGTGAAATAAGATTTATTTAAATACGGCGAAATAAAATTTTATTTCTAGAAAATGAACCATCTAATGAGAAAAATTTGGTATATTTCACATGAATGTATATTCCGTCATCATAGCTAAATTTAGCTGTGATGACGGAATATACATTTCTGTGAAACATACCTAATTTTTCTAAATTTAGCTATGATGACGGAATATACATTTCTGTGAAATATACCTAATTTTTCTCATTAGATGGTTCTTTTGCTAGAAATAAAATTTCATCATAGCTAAATTTAGCTACACTGAGAAAAAAGTACTTAAAAATTTATTTCTATGAAATAAGATTTATTTAAATACGGCGAAATAAAATTTTATTTCTAGAAAATGAACCATCTAATGAGAAAAATTAAATATATTTCACAGAAATGTATATTTCGTCATCATAGCTAGATTTAGCTATGATACATTAGATGGTTCATTTGCTAGAAATAAAATTTTATTTCGCCGTATTTAAATAAATCTTATTTCACAGAAATAAATTTTCAAGTACTTTTTTCTCAGTGTATGATGACGAAATATACCTAATTTTTCTCATTAGATGGTTCATTTGCTAGAAATAACATTTCATTTCGCGGTATTTAAATAAATCTTATTTCGTAGAAATAAATTTTTAAGTACTTTTTTCTCAGTGTATTATATATAATGAAAAAAAATACAAGATAGATAATAATATAAGATATATAAAATATATAAGATATATAATTGAGATAAAAATTTAATTTCTGAGATAAAATTTATATAATTTCTTCTCTATCCTCTATTATTTGAAGAAGAAGACATGGCTATTTTCAACCTTTACTATCAAACCAGGAAATTCAATTAGAACACGTATGTGACGTGTGACAGATTACTACATATCATCTGGAATCAATCAAGACTTTATACTTGAGCGAGGGTAAATAATGTGGCTTCAATATGCTTATGTCTGGAATCAGGTTTATTTATTCGACTGATCCTAGTTTCATCGCGCGAAATTACGCGTATTAAGCAGGTTGCAGATCTGTGCGTTCGATAAATATTGACCAGACACTGAGATCAGACATTGCATCCTACGAATTATGCTGCGCGTATCGATGCGACGACGCGGTAATTGCATGCGATGATATAACAACACGCGATATAATAACGCTTTATTCGGGACAGTTAGCTTTGGCAGCGGCTATAATCAATTTGCGCGAGAAGAAGGGAACGAGTTTAGTCAATCGTACCGCTGGATCGGTTCCGGAGAAAAGCGCGGTGTTTTCCGTGAATTATCGAGGGGGTGCTGTTTTCATTACGCCGGGTCACCGCGCTACGACGGGGGCACCATCGTAATCGACTTTCTAATTATAAACGCGGTGCTCGCTGGCGTTCTCGGATAGGGCGCGTGAACTCTCGACCGAGGTCACTTTTTCCCGATAAGTCGTTAATAGTTAATTAGCGGAGAATAAGGACGGAGTCGTTAGCCCGTTCCATCATTGAGCTACCGAAATCGCGAACGAAGTTAGTAGTTCGATTCGACGGTTTTATTTTCGCGCCGTTATTAAGTATATATAGATAGATCACGTGTGTCATACGCAACGACATATATCTTTTAACCGTTACTTAATAAGATATTACAAGCACTCGATTTAAATCGAAAAGTGGAAAATATATCATTTCCTTTCTCATTTCTAAAATAGAGACTTGTGATAGCTGAAATCTGATAGTGAAGTCACCATATGTAATATCCGTTATTATACAGGGTGTCTGAGATCACCCATACACCCCTTTTAAAATAAAATTTTGATAAGTAAATCGGGTACGCTCTATCAAATGGTGATATTTTCATCTTCCGGTACTGACCGGAAATGAGCTATCTGGATCGGAAGTCGAATTTTCTATATGGAACATGGCACTTTTTATTGCAGATTCGGATTACACGCAAAAAAAAAGAAACTTTTGTCTCAAACATTTTTTCTGAAAATGTCCCCTGAATTGATCTTGAAATGATCTTGAAAGTGTGACGAAAAAAATTGCGTTTCTGGGTGAGTGAATGTGTGTTTGTTCAAGCAAAGTGTTCAAAATGAACACTTTAAACACTTTAAACACTTTGAATATTTTGAACACTTTTCTTGAACAAACACACATTCACTCAGAAGCGCAGTTAAAATTCATTTTTTCGTTACACTTTCAAGATCATTTCAAGATGGGGATCAATGGGGACATTTTCAGAAAAAATGTTTGAGATGTTTCTTATTTTTTTTTAGTGTAATCCGAATCTGCAATATAAAGTGCCATGTTCCATTTAAAAAATTCGATTTCCGATCCATATAGCTCATTTCCGGTCAGTACCGGAAGATGAAAATTACCATTCGATAGAGCGTACCCGATTTACTTGTTAAAATTTTTGAGATTTTTGATAAAAACCATTTCCCTTCATTTTAAAAGGGAGGTATGGGTGGTCTCAGACATTCTGTATAAAAAGTATACATTGATTAGATCGCATTTATACCAATCGCGCGGGACCTACTAGAATGTCTATTTCAGAAATACCAATATACAGGGTGTTTCAGGATCTATAGGACAAACTTTAGGAGATGATACGTCTCACCAAGAGAATCAATTTTTGTTAAGAGACTCGTATCCTTCGATGCATCCTTAAAGATCTATGAGTCCTTGATCAGACCGTTTATGAGGTAGACAACCGGTTGCATGGAAGCATTCCACGTGGCGTTTAACAATAGTAATCCATGTCAAACAATTAAAGCAAAAACAAAATCAAAGGACGTATAGATTAGTATTGTCAGATGTCACACGGAATGCTGCCGCGCGACCGGTTGCCTACCTCAGGCGGTCTAATCAAGAACACGTAGCTCTTTAACACTAAAACTACCACCGCCGCCGCCGGTCAAATGACCGTTTTTAAACTTTTGATTAAAAATTCTGCATTCAATATTATCGCTTTTTCCAATTGACTTCAAGACTTTTCCTTAATATACATATAATCAATTTTTCAATATCTGCATTCAATTGGAAAAAATAAAACTTTTATTTAAAAACCGGTCATTCGACCGGTTCGGTAGAAATAGGTATATATAAATTGTCGGTAGCTTTAGTGTTAAGGACGCGTCGGAGGACACGAGTTCCTTAACAAAAATTGATTCTCTTGGTGAGACTTATCATCCCCTGAAGTTTGTCCCATGAGTCCTGAAACACCCTGTATAAAAGAGCATAAAGATGCTTATATACAACCTAGCCAGTGCATCCATTTCATATCTCTTGATATACGAAATCTCGTAGCATCGAAATTAAGAAATTCCCGAATCTTACAATCTCGTAATTCGGAGAGGTGTAACGACAGTTACTCACGCTTTCTCAGAAGATGCGGTAAATTTATACCAATAAACACTACGTAAACGCGACGTTATTCCACGTGAAACGATCGCGTGCTTACAGGTGTAATATCTCATGTTCTTTGCAACGGGGCAACTTTCTCTATAAGCGGCGAAATGTAACGCACCGGAGACGTAGAGCAGAGCATATTTACACAGACACTAAGTCGATATGCACCTGCCGCATTCACGGTCTCGATGACGTGCCTTTGTGTAACCGGATTCCGCATCCTTGCGAATATCTGCTTACCTGTACATATAATGCACACAGTGCGCGTACAGTATAACTGTCACATCTACATGGAATATGATTGAAATTATATCTTGCGCAGTCATCTACAGAACATGCTACTTAACGGCGCCATCCAAAGGGAAAAGACGGAGATACTGGAAGCTTTGCTTTAACTCATTTTGGCTTGAAAAATTTTTATCCTTTTTCACGAGGTACGCGAGACGCATCCGAGATTGGATGAATTAAAAATTACCCGTACTAAAGGCAACGCGATGCCCGTCTCTCTCGAAGCAATCTTTGTTGATCTTCTCTCCGGAGATGCGCTTGTTAAGAAAATCGTTGAAAAAATTCTTTTCCTGGAAACGGCTTCACTTTTCTTTGTCAAATATTTCTCTCAACGTCCCGCTGGATTCTTTCCCTTTAAAGTATGTATGCTTAACTTTGAATGTAGCAGAGGCAAGTAGCACAGAGTATTTTCGTCCAAAAATTAAATTTCGTCAAGAAAAGCGGACAAAGACGAAAATGGCAGAAAAGGATGATAAAGTGGCTGCGCAAAATCAATACGAGAAAGGAATGTACGAGAAATATTTCGCTTTTACAAGATTATTTCATATACAGAGTTGGGAATCACATTCGGGTTCATCGCTCGTATGACATCCACTTCACAATATGCAGCAATAAATTCTTCTTATATCTAACCATAAACATGATAAATAAACTGTGTTCAGCTTGAGGCAACGTTATCGCGTTTGCTCAAACACATATGTAAAGAATCAATCAAACACATATGTAAAGAATCTTGTTTCCAACCTCAATGAAAGAATATTTGAACCCAAGATCTTTGTTAAACCGTATGTTAAACAGATAAAAAAGTTCAAACTATTTCTTTAAAAATGAATAATACTTGTTTAATATATGTTGCAGAAATTATGTTACGCAATCGTATTTCGATAGTCATTGCACTATGTGAAAGTACATAATTTATTATTTATATCAATAATTAAATATTTCAAATGATCGGTGTAACGCGTTTGCATTTCATTTATAGCTGTTTCAACGAGATTTCCATTGGAAATCATCGATCGAATAAATTTGGCAATTCATATATCACGTTTCGTTTCTTCCAATATCTAATCTCGGAGTATCGACTCACCGCTCTCTTCGATAAACTCTTCGGTTGCATTATTCGGAAAGTTCAAAGTTCGGCCGAATATTTACAAGCCGTGTGCCAGGGACCGCGAAATTGCATAAACTTTTCAAATAAGACCGAATCTTATAAATTTGCGGCCGGGAACATTGTCCGCGGAAGTTCCGTGCCACGCCGCGGGTATTAACTTTGGGTCACACGAAACTATCAGGGTATCGTCAAAGTCGTTTCCGCACTTCCGCAAGCCAATGCGGAAGACTAGTCCGCGAAACTCACGTCCCGTTTTCACTCCGATTACATCGCGCAATCTGATTACGATACTGTCATGCTTGGACATCGCAAAAGATCCTCTTATTCAACTACGGGCGTGCATTTACTAGAGAGAGAAAGTAGATCTATCCGATAGAAACTATACAACTATTGTATATAACAGAGAGCATTTGCGCTCTCTGACAAGAAGCATAAAATAAATTTCTCAGTGTTAAACTCGTTAAACGCAAGCGTCTGAAAATTGCAAATGCAGCCATTGACAAAGTAAACCGTAGAATTGTGAATATATCGTTATTTAAAAAATAATATATTTGAGAATACTCTCACTCTTATTTATAATATTCAGAAAATTATATCCTTCTTTGTAACAGTTTGTGTAACTTCGCTTGTAATAATTAACAATGATATATTGAATTATATATTGAGACTATACGGACAATTCACCATTCGTAATTAAATACATCGAAGCAAAGAGTTTTCAAAAGCTAGCTCCTTTGTTCTCCTATGGACTTTTAATCTCCCGACGAGATCAGTGTCTTGTTGCATCAAACGGTCTGGCCAGTAAAAAAAATGAGCTTTTTATACAGAGCTTATACATATATCTTTCTACTTGCTTATAGGCAGCCAGAATTTCATCCTGATTACTTCTCTTTCCCCTTCCGTGCTCTATCCGAGAACTGGATAGATAAAAGAAATTTCTTCTGATGATACACGACAGTATAACAATTTTAAGAAAAAAAGAACGTACCGTCGGTGTTCGTACGCTTTTCCTTCTTTCTCTTCGTTTTCATTCCTATTGATATTAACTGCCGAAGGGTAGTACCGGTGAATGTATGCCGACATTACTTTCATTGTTCGTCCCATTGTCATTATGTAGTGATGGTCTGTGTCAGCTATGAAGAGCATGACAGTGCTTTGTCATTCGACTCGGGACTGATACGACAGATACGACTTTTGAGAGCAAATGCGCTCTTTGCTAATGTGACGAACACGAAACAGAGCTCGGAGCGTTCATTATCGATAAATGAAAATACTGTCTGTGAAAGATGAGCTTGTTCTAAGTCAGTTACATTATGCTTCTTTAAAGAAGCATAATATAACTATAAAGATGTATAATGTAATAATTAATCGTATATATAATAATTATTTGATGAATAATCACAGTTTCAAGAAAGAAAGAAAGTTCGGTGAGTAATCATAGTTTCATGTCGATACAAATTTATTTTTTACGAAAAGAAAAAATTAGAATTCAAATAATCGCTGATGCAGAAAAAACTAATGATTCAGTACTTAAGCAATAGAGAAAAAATTAATAAAATACTTATTAATAATATATTTGTCGAATAATATAATATTTGGTCTTTAACTCTTTCTGCTATCTCTTTTACAGTATAGTAATCAATATTATAAGCAGAGGTCCAAAATAACAGTTATTTTAAACATTTTTTGGAAAAAAGTCATTGAGTAAAAATTAATTTTTATTTAAATATAGAAGCCAGTTATCAATAAATCTCAAAGAAATTTCTCAAAAAATGAAATGATTAAAAAATATTAATTTTTAATTGTTCTGATTACGAATAACCATTATACATGATTAAACATTTTTTGATTACCAGTAATCATTATCGATGACGGATATTTAATTTTGGCTATCAGTAACCAGTATAAATGACCGGCATTTTTTTTTTGGTTACCAGTAACCATTAACAATGACCCGAATTTAATTTTGGTTACCGATAACCAATATCGACGGAAAAATTATTTTCTGGTTACATTATATTGGTTATTAACCAATATCGACGGAAAAATTTTTTTCTGGTTACATTATACTGGTTATTATAATAACAATTGACAATAGTCGAATATAACCAGAAAAAATTTTTTCTGTCGATATTAGTTATTGGTAACCAAAATTAAATTCGGGTCACTGTTAATCGTTACTGGTAATAAAAAAAATTCCGGTCATTTATACTGGTTACTGGTATCCATAATTAAATATCCGTCATCGATAATAATTACTGGTAATCAAAAAATGTTTAATCATGTATAATGGCTATTCGTAACCAAAATTTTTTAATTAAAGATATTGACTCTTATACCATAACTTTTAAAATTTGTCTTATAACAGTTATGATGTCTGATTATAAGATACGATTATTAGAAACCTATTTCTAACCGTGTTATAGAAGGAATAAATAATTAATAAGTATAAAAATTTAATATTGATCTTCTTGAGAGTGATAATCCATGAAATTAAATACGGTTTTTACTCTTTTTTGGACGTGACATTTCTATTAGAAATCACGATATAACAATAAAACCGATGTTCTTGAATAAAAAATCATGATGTAACAATAAAACCGGACGTTTCGACTCATTTTCGAGAACATCGGTTTTATTGTTATATCATGATTTTTTATTAAAGAACATTATATTTTATCTATTGCGCACTGTCGCCAGCGCTTGACTCTTAATTGCCGTTTTATGCTTTGTTATTTGACCTTATTGAGAGTCAATTATTTATATATTATTTGATTATTTCTATTAGAATTTCTGTTATAAACGCGGCTAATGTCAGAAACAGATTATGCAGCTATTTATTAATTAAAAAATGCAACTTACGTTCGCTCTAGACTCACGGTAGCGTAATATTCACGATTCCACCAAATCCCAAGGACTTCGACCAAGGATGGTGCTGGAACAATAAATGCATTCTATTATACATCAAGATGAAAATTGTTAGATCAATTGTATCGTAACGACAGATATTCATTGTTTACAATTAGCGTAAACGCATATACAATTAATATTCCGCAGCAAAATTATTTCAACGACGCAGTTTCAGCTGTTATGCAATGCGCGGGAAGCGAGTCATCGTAGAAATGAAGCTGCGTATTATGTAACTTTTATGTGAATTAACAAAATTCGTATACATATCGCATATTTGGAATACGCTAACGTCAAGCGTAAATCATTTAGCGTACTGGGCGTAGCTGGCGAAAATTTACTGTCTTTCATTTTGAGTACGTTGCGCAAAATCCTAGAAGAACAAACAGCGTGTTTTTCCCTATTTCGGATTCCGCAGAACAGCGAAAACAATCTCCGACCCTATATAGTATACATACGGTACACGGCACAAACAACGAGAAGCGAAAAAAACTTTCTGTTAAGGGAAAGTAAACGACGCCAAATCGATCGTTGTCGCGTAAGCCGCTTTTTTCACCACGGGAGTTCTCGTTTAACAATGCATACCAAATAGCCGAGAAAAAAGTGCAATAATCGTTATCCGTGCTTGTTTGAAAAAAAAGATCGACGGGAGCGGCACATGGCACGGCCGTTACACTTGATACACCGGCGGATTGGGGATAACTAGAACGTGTATGTAGGACAGTTCCCAAATAATTGCAAAAAGATTTAATCGTGCTGATGGATTCTATATTCGCTACGGTGATGTATTTGCACTTCTTGTTCAAACAAAAATTTCAATTTATATGTACTTTGTTTATTGCACTTGTCGGATATGATTAAAAGCACGAAAGATTATTTTGTGAAAATTCAACAACGTTTCAAATTTGGAAGAAGTCTGTTAGATTCTGTTTAATGTAACGTTTGAAAATTAACAGAGTGCTTCCATATAAATGAGAATCGCTCATGCTAAGTATCTTTATTCCAGAAATTAAATAGCTTTTACTCGCGTTTTCGAGTCGCTGAAGATGGTTGAATGCCAAATTAGTTGCCGGATATTAAATTAAGATATACAAGTTTTCTTACAACAGAACATGCTTAATGAAATTCAGAAAGTCGATAATTAATTATTATTCTGCGGTTATAGCCGCGGAAAAATAGCGACTTAATCCATTTCGTTCGATTTATTAATTTCATCGGCGCGAAAGGACAATTATTAATTATCTGTGCGTTATTCCTATTTCGCGTTGACGCAATTTTATATCCGTTGATTAAAATTATAAAATGTGATGAACTCGTAGATTGCGTATATTGAGTTCAATTAATTACAATAATTGAATATACGCGTTTTGTAAATCTATTAACAAAATGGTTAAAATTTGTTTCTCTCGTTTTTACATAGATATATAATACATTTATGTATTTAAGACCATACAATTATAAACGAGTGCATATATGTTGCAGTAAATTACCGCATTAGATCTCGTCGCCGGTGTCTGACGTATAGATCGTATTTTCTAAGAAGCGGTGCCTTTGGCGCCGCAAGCGGAAGAAAATTTCACGCTAAAGACACAAGCGAAGCCTCGTTATGTGAACGGGCGTGCAGTTTTCTTTGTTCTCGCTCGATGAGCAAATTAAATTTCAAAATCAAAGGGTAGCTTTTCGCAGTCCGCGCTGCGTACCGCAGATCCGTCTAATCGGATTGCCGTGACGGCGAAAGGCACAATACGCGGCCACTTGTCTCGCTCTAACCGCTGTCTTTTATACATTCTTTTCCCCTTTCCCTCCTCTCAATTTCAAATGCGAAACGTCCACGATCGCGCGCGCCGTCTTCTTCCCCGGCTTCTCGCGCGGTAGCCGAGACGTAATGCGAATTCAATTATTACCGAGATGGGAGGGAGAATTGTCGGGAAAAGCGCGATCTCGCGCAGGAGAGCAAAGAAATACTGCGGAGAGAAAACGAAGCAAACGCGTGTATAAGAGCAGTCGAGGGGGTGGAGGAAACACAGACTGAAGATGTAGGCTAAAGCGGGGTGCCGGAGAACAAGTGGAGAGGATCAGCGAAACGAAACGCTGCGCCGAGTCGTACATTCTGTGTATACACCCGGAAAATGGCTGAAAATATCATCTTGCGCCGTAAATATCTTAAATGTCTAAACCGGCAAGTGCAGACTATGCAAATTGGTTTTATTAGTGCGAGATCCACTTACTCGTAAATCATTTATTAGAAAGACAATTTTAGTCACGTTCCCTGAAATAATTTTTACCGAGATGCATTTTATAGGAGACGAAGATCGATCGAAAAATGAATGGGAAATTTGATCTTCCGTAATAGCAACCATATTGTCAACAGTTACTGTTAACAAGCGCGATCTCTATCTAACATGTCGCTATGTGTTGCTTCAAAAAATTGATATTTCGCTCTCGATATAACGGCGCGATTAAAATTGATTTCACCGTGTATCGCTAAACGAAAATTGATTGTAACCCCTCCATTTTCTTCTCCGCCCGGTTATGCAATTTTGCACGCCGCGAAATAACGTACACGCGATTGATCTCTTATCGCTCGCGGTTTTTTCCATAACGGCATGTGTCAACCTTCCCATGTCACGCGGGCAAATATTTGTCGAATTCATAGCAAAAACACGTTTCAATGGCACGCTCCATATGAGACCCAGACAGCGACGGAATTTATACGTTGCGCAACCATTTGTGTACGTCGCATAGTATCGCTATACATTTACTACGTGCCTGTACCACTGTCGGATGCAGATGTGGGTTATATGCTGTCGACGGTCATGCAATGATTAAATTAGAAGTAAATAGAGAGTCACGCGGATTGTGGCAAGTCCGATCGATCAAGTACTCTGCTTCGCTGGAGATGATTAAATCCATCAAGTCATTAAATTGCTAAATCAGCAAACCTACCGAGCCATTAATCTTTCAAGATGCTATTTTTCGAAACTTCGCGAAACACTGTAAACGACAGAAATTAATTATTGTAACATTAGACAACCTCGCCAATCTTGAAACAAAAATTCAATTTTTGTTTGGGGGGGGGGCGATCTATTTTGGCGAAAACTATTTTGGCCGCTCTAATTTGTGATGACATTTGGATCATTAAAGAATATACATAACAATTGATTTATACATAATATAGACATTTATTTTAACAAACAGGTCAGTATCTACGAACTGCTAAAAATAGTTATTTCCATTCCATATTTCCATTCCATATTTAAGGAATGTGATAGCTATTTCTCGTTTTAGCCGCGATGTTTTAAAAATATAAGCAAGAATAAAAAATAAATTAAGTGAATTCCTACTATTTGTTACGAGCTTGACACAACTCCTCCATCATGCACAATTTGTCCACGTTAACGCAATATCTTGTCATAAAAGATTACATATTTAGTTTGCAATTGCTTGATATTTTTTAGCACAGAGATGACGCATTGCGTGTAATGTGATAGTAGCTGCGATATACTACGCAATATATCATGTTAACAAAGCGCGCAATTTCTAAAAATTACAATTTGAAATAGATTACAGGTTTAACTTATGCATATTTAGAAAAGTTGTTAAATGTTAAATTGTTCAAAAGTATTATCGCTATTCTGTTCGACGTGTAAATGACGTGTGCACACTGAGAAAAAAGTACTTGAAAATTTATTTTTGTGAAATAACATTTATTTAAATACGGCGAAATGAAATTTTATTTCTAGCAAATGAACCATCTGTGTATGGTAATGTATTATAGCTAAATTTAGCTATAATGACGGAATATACATTTCTGTGAAATATATTTAATTTTTCTCATTAGATAGTTCATTTTCTAGACATAAAA
Source organism: Aphaenogaster ashmeadi (assembly GCA_003063805.1). NCBI lineage: Eukaryota > Metazoa > Arthropoda > Insecta > Hymenoptera > Formicidae > Aphaenogaster > Aphaenogaster ashmeadi. The sequence continues at coordinate 715,772 of NJRQ01000034.1, read as the reverse complement.
TTTCATATTTCGCCGTATTTAAATAAATCTTATTTCGTAGAAATAAATTTTTAAGTACTTTCTTCTCAGTGCACACACAGAAAGGTAAATTAAAAATTTCAATTTTCTGAAAAAACATTTTTAAAGAAATCTATAAATTACGAAGATCTGTATAAAATATTTTTTGATATTTTAACGAAACAATATTTTTAATTTTTTTATAAGATAACATTTACTTTTGTTAAATAAATTGTGCGGATTATATAGGATATTTTTCACGGGAGAGAACACATAGAAAATATTATATATATATATATATATATATATATATATATATATGACATTCGCGCGCAGTGCTAAATTGTTAAGCGTCAGGGCACTTATGACGATGTAATCGGCGCACTCCGAACTCGACGTGATGCAAGGAAAACATGTTCCGCGAACTGATGCGAGTTTCCGCAAAGGCAAACACTATTTCGACCCCGTGTATGAGAGAGTTATATAGGTCGGCGATGGCGTAGCTCGAAAATATTTCGTCATTGCGCGTATCATACTGAATCTCGCGCCAATAAGAAAAAAAAGAAACGAAAGAGAAAAAAAAAGAAATAACGTCGCGACGAGCACGTTATCATCGCCGGTAACGAGATTCTATCCCGTAGATAGGACCTAATCCGCAACGTGTAGCATGATGGATGTGTTTACGCGACGCCGCATCGCGCGCAGGTTGCAGATTTTTCCGCCGCTTTCCTTTCCCGCAGCTTTTTCTTTCGAGCGCGGTTAGTTCCGGCGAGCCAGAAATGTCTCTTTTCGGGAAGCCCCTTCCTTAAATTTCGCCCTCATCCCGCTTGTATCCACCTTCTCCCCCGCGACGACGGGTGCCGCCTTGAGTCGGCTTGAGTGAGCTTAACACCTCGGTTATTCGCTAGAATTGATTCCGGGCGAGGTGAAGCGAGAAAGTCAGTGTTTATTCAGGAGCTCCGGAGAACCACCGAGATGGGGCGAGATTGAAACCGAACTATTTTCAATCGGAGTGCCCGCTTCTCTGCCCGCTCTGCCCTGTTGCCCGAACGAGACCCCGCCATCCCTTCTGCATATTGCAAATCGAATTCGATCTGTGCTCGATATCCTCGTAATCCCGGCTGCTTGGCACCTAGCGTCTTATCGTGAGCCACGTCGAATACGCTGCCGCATTTATTTTGGGCAACAAATCGCGAGGAATTCCTCGACCTCGCGAGCAGATCGATCGTTACGGTATAGAAATCGTCTCTTCTTTCTCCTATTCTCTGTCGAAATATATATTCTCCGTGCCTCCTTCCTTCCTTTCCTTTCCTTTGAAGACACGGAATTATTCGTAGCGTTACATATGCATTATTAAAGAAATTTACGCTTTGCACGCCTCTTATGAGGGACATTTGCATATCCTCCCATCCAATTTTAAGGAAATTCGGTAAACTCGTTAAAAATAATTTCGACGCGTTCTTTTTTTCGTTCCCTTCGATATCCAAATTTAGATGTCGGAAGGAAAAAAAAGAACACGTGATTTTTTCATCCACGTACAGGGGATAAATGTCAAGAGATAAAAGCTTCGTCGTGAAGCGAATTGCGCTGCGTTGACGACGAAATGAAATCTGGGAGCAACCGGTGTAATGGAAGGAGAAGAGTTAAGGGGGAACGCTAAGCTTAGCGTTGGCGTCGTAAGTTTTAACTAGCTACATGCCGAGCAAAAGCGATGAAAGCCGAGGTATTAACGCGAATAACAAGACTACCGTAGATATACATAGGAACGTAATTAGCCTCTAATTAACCCAGCAAATACGACGGGGGCATCGCTGGGAGCATCGTCGTGCCTCGCGCATCATTCCTTAGAAAATAATTTGGTAATAGAAAATAATTTGGTGAACTGTTCAACAGATGTAAATTGCCTTTCGACGATTCAGTGTGTGTAATTACTTGTTAATTACATTAAATATCACGTAGTAATTTCGCAAAAGGGCAAATATGCGCAAGCCCTTCTTAAGAAAGAAAAGTGGCCAGAGCAATATGTGAGCGTGAACAGAAAATTTTTGAAGATATAATTTTCAATTACTTAGCACAACCTTCCCAAATATGTATATAAACAATTGAAAATATTAAAGTCTTTTCTAATTTACGCGGAGTACCACCGAAGAAAACTTTATAAGAAACAAGAATATAACAAGAGAGGCAAAATAAGGAACTTTACGACTTTTGAAGGTTGAAGGTTCATACTTGCTGTAGATTCTCTTTTTAGATGTGCGTAAAAATTCTGCATCAAGTATCAAATAATACTTTTTTTACACTCTACAGAACAGTGCGACGTTAATCTCACATTTTTCACGTTTACGATGAACATTAAACCGAAAAAGAAAGTGAAAGAGAAAATTATACCAGAAAAGTTTCCGTTTTTAGGTTAAGACAATATAATTTCCATATCGCTGTTATAGTTGGTGTCAAATCGCGTACTGCTGACTACAACGCATCTTAATAATATCTCGCCTTATAAACGGATCTTTAAAAGAGAATGATCTGCTTGTATGCGTGCGCGATGATCGCAATAAATTTTTTTTTACCGTCGTATAATCTAGTATAGTAAGGTCCAGTGTAATTCCCCGAGAAAAGTTTCGCGAGAAATGCGCGGCGGAAGTGGAAGAAAAGAAGCGAACGTGACGACGCGGGCGGTGCACGAAAAGCACGGAAACGGTTAATCTCGTTTCGTACACTCATAATTTTTCGCGCGCATTACCTGAAGTAACGCTTACTTTCGCGAGAATGGGAGAACTTGAGCCGCGTACGGTTAATTAAACGTCGCCACCAGTCGCCGTGGAATAAATCACCTTGTTCGCGGCTCGGTCTCGCGCGTATTCTTCGGTGACGTCAAAATCACTGGATGATACATATTTCCTTTGTTTAACGATATCGAAAAGGTAATGCTCGCACGGAAAAAAAATTTTTCGCTACCATAGCTAATCATGATTTGCTAAACTGTGTTTACTGTCGTGACTATCTAAACTACAGCAAACATTTTGCTGTAGTTTAGAAATTTATAGTCACGACAGCAATGAAATAGGTATCACAGCTAAGATGTTTGCTGTCCATATATTACGACTGCAATTTAGTTACCACACGCAGTTTTTAGCTATGGCAGCTACTTTTTTTCCGTGCGTACGCCGTTGAAAAAATTTGATGTTATTTCGATACAAATAATTATGTTTACGTATAACGCACATTTATATTAATGTTAAAACAAAAACATAAGGGGTTCAATTCCACTTTTGAGCTAAAATAACTAAAAAATGTAACGTGATAGGGCGATTTTATTAGCGGATTTGTTTTCAACGACAAATAATCTATAAAAGTCAACTATTGTGTTGGCTGATTTATGCAAAAAGTTACAGTTATAGATAAATTAAAAGAAAGGAGCTTAAATCTTAAAGAAGCATAATATTGTAAATCCAAGCGTGTTATTTTTACACGTATAAACATGTAAAAATAACACATTTGACTGAAGCTATTTTTATATGTTTCTTTTCATTTTAGATTACGTCATTTAACACGTTTAATCATATTAAAATAAAAATTAATACGTTCAATCGTGTTAAATGACATGATTTAAAAGACATGAAATGTATAAGAAGAATTAAAATAACACGCTTGGATTTGCAGTAAAATAAATTTTTAAGGACGTTTCACTTATGCTTTAAAACCTGCACATAACGGTTTCTGGGGTCGCCGATTATAAATTCGAGGTCAAAATTGTCAAATATAAATTGTTTAAACAATGTATGAAAAATTTGATTTAAATCAAAACTAATAGCACTAATTGGATTCTATGGAAAAAATACATGTAAGCATTGTATTTTTTTTCCGCCATCCCATTTGTTGTAAAAAAATATAAAATTTTTAAAAATGCGATATGGGCAGAAGCGAATGGTACAAATAAAATAATTTGTAATGTTTAAGCTCCTTTCTTTCTTTTAATTTATTTATAACCGTGATTTTTTGCATAAATCAGCCAACACAATAGTCGACTTTTACATGGGCGCCCATACAACTTTTTTCAAGGAGGGACAGAGTGTAAAACTTAGGGGTGTCAAACGAACATATTTTCAAATAATATATTTTAAAGAAATATTTATGCAGATTTTTATTTTTAATTGTATAAATTTCAAATAAAAAATTATCTGGTTGTCAATAAAATCATTCTAAATTGAAAAAATTTAAATCCAAGAGGGTCATATGCCCCTTCTTGCCCCTGGGTGCTTATGGACTTTTATAGATTTTTTGTCGCTGAAAACGAATCTACTAATGAAATTGCCCTATCACGTCACATTTTTTAGCTATTTTAATTCAAAAGTACACAAAAATGCCATTTTTAGCACTTTTAAGTCCAATTTTCTCAAAAACGTGACATGATAGAGCAATTTTTCATTTTCGGATGTTTTTAGCGACGAAAAATCTATAAGAATCACCTTATCTGGTTCGTGGTCTAAAAAAAAGTTTAAATTTGTCGGACCGTGTTTGGTGACTTTACGTTTTACGTGGAAATTGAAAAGTGAAAAGTGCTAAAAATGGCATTTTTATGTACTTTTGAATTAAAATAGCTAAAAAATGTGACGTGATAGGGCACTTTCATTAGTAGATTCGTTTTCAGCGACAAAAAATCTATAAAAGTAAACGTAAAGTGACCAAACATGTTCACAATTACATATTTCTCTTCCGTTCCAATTCCCTCCGTATCTCGCGTTTTTACAGAAACTCTTCATCGAAAAACAGTTGCAGTTTTGGTCGAAAATCTCTGTTTTTTCTCTTCCTGCTGCGGGCAAAATTGGCTAATGCATTATGCACGGTCGTGTTAAAAACTAGAAATGGGCACACGGCGCCACGATAAACGCCGCGAGGCGCCGTGGGATCGTCGGGAGGGGCAGCGGTCGGGTCACGGTTGCGAGTGATACCACATCATAGCCGTAATGCCAGTTAATACGCGTCGAACGCGTCATGTATTCGGGGCAGAGTATATCGCGCGCTGGTGTTGCAACGTGAGGGTAACGGAGTTCGGACGCATATTCCAGCGTGAGAGGAGAGGAGAGGATAACCCGCTCTTTCTCTCTCTCTCTCTCCCTCTCTCTTCCCCTCCACCCCCTCTCTCTTTCCTGCTATAGGTGTGCGTTCGGTCGAATGTCGACGGTGGTGGTTGGGCGGGGCACGAGTCACTCACAGCTGTCCTCCACATATGAACACGCATGCGGGGCATTAATCATATCGAGAACACCCACCTCCTCGGTTTACCCCCTCAGATTTCCCTCCCTACCTTCCTCCCTCTCTCTCTCTCTCTCTCTCGCAATCTGTCTCTCTCACTCACGCTCTTCGGTTACCTCTGCACCTCCCGGTGCAAGCTCGGTCAGCCCTCCCAACGTTCACAGATCATGCACATGACGCATACACGGCGGCCTGCCGTCGAGAGTAGGAAGGGAGGTGAGGGGAGAACGCCTAGGGGTGAGCACCTAGATGCGCGCTTGAAGTCGAGTTTAATGACGATGTCCATCACAGTTTGCGGTCGGTGAGAACAGTCGGTCGGGGGGCGTCTTCTTTCGTAGATTGGGTTGCCATCGTCAGCCGAACTTTCTCACCGAAGGACCTCTCGAGCGGGGTAAAGATCGATTAATATGCGCACGGGGGCCATCGACGAGAGGTGCGATGAGAATAAACCCTCCTCTTCTTCGTTTACCTAACGGAATCGGAAATGACTCCATGACAGGTCCAACTATGGATAGGACCTTTCTATTCTATGGATAATGTGTCATGAATCGAAGGAGTCACGGAACTTCTTCGGTATGAGCAATTTTGTTAATCTTCGCTGAATTATTTTGCATGACAAACTTGCAATAATTACCTTTAAAATCATCAGAAAAAAGGCTTACAATTGGAATTTGTATGAAATACTTTCGTAGCTTATATGCGTAGAATCTCAAACACTATTAGAAAAGATAAAGCCTACTTCTATCGGTTTCTCGAAGGAGCTAGATAAGCGAAGATATGAGAAATGAGAAAGGCGTGTGTCACGTGGATATTCGGTACAAGATTTTCTCAGCACCGTCTTCACCCGGGAAGTGAAGTGAGAGAGTAAACTACTCCGCCTTACGTGGGAGACTCCTTTCCCGAAAACACGACGTTTACGATCGCTCCTCGCGTACGACCATTTCTCAAGCGCGACGACGTTAAAAAGAGAGAGAAAGAGAGAGAGAGACACGCGCGGCTTACCTTCGCGTAGACATCACGAAAACGTGCGGTGCACCGTACACATACGACATTATCGATCGCAGGACGTCGTACGGACATCTAATACTCTGGAATCGAACACCGTCGCTGCCTCTGAAGAAATCACGCTAGGAATGGACAGCTATTGTTTACGGTAGTGTGTCTCGCAAATCAGCGCACATGCGTCATGTGCGATCTTGGAAACGTTGTAAAATCGCGCATACCTCGAATGCAGTGACTTGTCGATTCAAGAAGGCACAGCGTGGTACCGTAATTTGAAAGGAATGTCGACGGTCCTAATAATCCTGATATTCGAAGATATAAATTTCAAATATATGTTATAGCGTCAGAAACGTGCGCGAAAGAAAATTCGAACATTTCGGTAGAAATTTTACGCTAATATGACCGATTTGCTGACCTTGAATTGATTCACGACGGTGGTACGCCTTGGCATAAAAACAGCCAGACCGATTGCGAAGAAATATACTTTTCCTCAGAAAGAGGCCAGGGACGAGTCGTCCTCGTTACAGGACGGACGTGCGGATGTCATGTTGACCGTTCCGCCCCCGTCCTTCCTTCCTGCCGTTTTACGTGTACCTACTCACCTTCGTCGGCGTGTAGCGCGCGTAAATTGACCGCCCGCTGCATCGAGCCTTCATGGCAAGCGTTTACGAGGTTCCCCGTTCCAGTGCTGTCTCGTTACCGCGCGCCATCGTAAGCAAGCTCAATAACGTGCGAGCGGCCTTTCTCAAGGCGACCGCAAAGAGTGAAAGAGGCGCGATCATCGTGAAAGGAGAGGATATCATCTTGCCCGATACTGTCTTACGCGTTAGATATTTTTAACGCTACTTCGCTCCGTGTATTTCTGGTTAGGACGATGTTATTTCTGACATAGGACGGTCAGTTATCAGCACACATATGTAGAAGAGTAATTTTCCTGAAGTTAATTAAAAAGACAAGAACATTACTATCTTATTTTCAATCATGTGCTTTATTTTTACCGTAGATATCTATTAATGGACTCCTCATCTGTCTCAAGGATATATTTACCGATATTCGCCTGTTGCAACATTAGATCCCTTAGATATCTGATATGTCACTAGCGACTAAATAGATTCACGCGATGAGCATTAAGGTATCTCTACAGGAATTGTCGACATCAAAATCGCTTTTGGACATTTTCAGTCTACTATCTAGTTTATGTACCATTTAAGATAGCGGTACGCGACATGTTTTGTTATCAGTTTCCGCGTATGCTGTCTTAGAGGCCGCAGTGCAGTGTTCGAAATAGGTTTCCGATATTGAGTGCTCCTGACTAGACCAGCGCGCGTTATCATCCTTGTTTTACAAAGTAGCGCAATAATTTGTACTGTGTTAATGATTTTTTAACGATATTCGAACATCGCGCAAATATAGTGGGCAAGATGGTAGAAAACACTTCTCTTTTGTTTTAAATATACGGAATTACGTTAATACGGAATTATTATAATTATCGCAAAAGATATTTTACAATGAATTAAAATACGTCGCTACAGGGCACCGAAATGCCTTTACTGATCATCGTGGAGATCGTAGTGAAAGCTTTTTGTAAAGCCAATTGTTGCGTTTTCAAGATAGGTACGGCTAGGAGAAGGAAGAAGCGAGTGCAGCTCGAGTCGAGACGAAGAATGCGCCTTTGCGTGTACGAGGGAAAGAGGGTAGACCGCGCTTTGTAGTGACCCGGGTTGCGATGAGCGGGTCGTTGATCTAACCAGCCCACCGCCCTCTTTTCTCCGTGCTGGGCCGCTGCGCAGCGAAGTAACGGAGTAACACGGCTTCGGCTGCTTCCTCACCGGTATCGGGCTTTTGCGGATACCTTTATTATGCCACACGGGTTCTCGCGAAATTACAGTGGCCTGCCGCGACCTTCGTTGCACATCCCGGCTCTCTTTGAAAGCCGGCTGGCTGCCGATGTGTGTAAGAGGTATCGCGCGATCGCGACTGAATACGAATCGCATGATTCGTGTCGCGTTATCTGCGCCAGGGCGACCGTTGGCCATTTCAGATGCGAATTGGGGCGAATACGCGGTTACGGTCGTTTCTGTAGAGTTGCGGTCAGTGTTGGTCTCTTCGGTAACGACGGGCAAATATTAAAGACAATATCGTGACTACAAAGAGAGGCCACTTGAGAAAAGTCCGTTTATTGCCCATTCGCGAAGGACAGAGTACGGGACAAAAATTACGAATAGAATAAAAAAAAATCATGATTTGACTGCAGTCAAATAGAAAATAATTGGCTGAATAAAAAAAAAGATATATTACAAATATTCAATTTGAGGTCTAAAGTACGTGTCAATTATTTTCCTTTCTGCGCATTTCCAACGGTTTCAATTTAATTTATTGTGCACAGAAAAAACGTTTCATTTAATATTAGATATACGTCTTGACTTTTATTTAAGATTCTCTTCAGTCAGATTACGAACATATTTTCTCCCCCCAATTATACAAGGATTAAAATGGATGTAACGCTAATAATAGAAAATTGCATAATTTATAAATTACTCGCAATAATAAATTAGAGTTTTCTTTTAAATAGAAAGTCGATATTGAAATGAATCTGTTGCGCGCGCTCTAGAAACCTCACGGAGCGGCTTTTTTGATTTTGTTAAAATTCCCGTACAAAGCGGGCTCTCGTGAGCTCTCCGCCGTGTAAATTTCATGAAAATTATCTTCCGCCCCGAGGTATTCCTGAGACTTCACCGACCAGATTCCTCTGCCTGAAACGATGAGGGTAGGAAATCAGAGATAACCGACTATCGCAAGCTCGGTTAAACGTCTGCAAACATTTAATGATTACTAATTTAATGTTACGGTATACGTAATAACGCATTGTCTATTTATGTATCGTTCCTGGTAAATAATTGAGAAATGTAAAATAAGGGAAATGGGTACTTGGAAAGAAAACGCGCACCACGTTAGTCGACTCGAGGATTGTATTTACAGACCGGCCGACAGACTCGCCACGCGAGCACGGAACACGTGCGACTTTCTATGCGTGGGCGTGCGAATACACGCGTGCTCGTTGATTAAATAAGCACGCGTGAAGAAGCGACGTTCCAGACTCCGAGGCGTCCCCGAGAAACGGTTACCGTGGGTAGTCGATCCACATGTTAGCAGCTGTCGGCCTGAACCAAAATGTTATTGCACACCTATTGTCATGGTACGTTTCAATTTGCATTAAACGATGAACTAGCAAAATGACAAAGCAAACGGTAAGCGAATGAGGCGCATAGTTACGAGCGTAGAAATTGCATGTATAATTGACTCTGTTAAAAATTACTCGAATATCCGCATATTCGTAAAACATCTTCTACTTCCTATCCCTTTTCCAGTTACGTTCGTAGGCCCGTAATTGTAATATTGTCATTTAGATTAAAGTAATGGAGTAGATAAAAAAAAGAATGGATATCACTTGTGCTCGTAAGATGTTTTTAAAAGAGAAGGACCAAGAAAATGACTATTTTATAAGCGATGCAATTTGTCTCTTTTAATGCCTGCGGGAAACTCATGTGCGGTCAAGCTTCCTGCTCAAAAGAATGGTTTAAAAAAACCACGGTGGCTTAACATGTCATTACTTTGTGCCGCTGAAAATAAGACCTTTTAGAGGCAGTGCGAATGCAAGACTTCGTGGCTTTTAGTTTTGAGCATCGCAGATTTTCTCGTTTCCCTTTAGAAATGCGATCTGAATAGGAGGACAAAATTGAGATTATCGCGTCGCGTTCTGAAAGCAGATTTAACCGCTCGAGAAATGAACATCTCCAGTAGAGAAGCGCCGTGCTTCCCCGTTGACGTCGACTGAATTAAAACGGATGTGCGGCGTACATGAAGAATGAATACAAAATGGGAAAAAGCGCGCAAACATGTATAACGCGATGGTTATTACGAGCTAACTGTTGTTATTTAATGTGAATCCTAACGTTAATACCTCCCTTTTTCCATGCTGCATCATAGGTGGATTTTTTGGGCGATTATACGTACGGAGGTCCTATATAATACACGGAGTCCATTAAGCGCCGCAATTTAATCACGAGTTTCGATTGCGTGAATTAAAAACGATCAATTAAATACGCTTAAGTATTCCTGTGCCATCAATATCGCGCGCGAGGATAGTTCCAATAGAGGATCTGTTTAAAATTTCGAAACAGAGAATACGCCGCTCGAAGGTTGCGGCAAGTCTCGCGGTTATCGCATGCTTTTGATTCGGAAAAGCGACGGTTTTGATTCGCAAAGAGGGACTGCGTGATTAACACGCAGCTCTTGCTGCAGAAAGGAACGAGGCTTGAAGAATTCATGTGCACGTATTCGCGTCTACTGCAAATTCCAACTTTGCGCGAGCTGCAGAACATTGGGCGATGCAGTCGGTTGCGATTGCAGTGGGCTGCGTGTGCTTAACACGTTGCACCCATCGATGGAAGATTCGCGCACGAGCCATTGGACGCAAATGGCAGCGGCAAAATAGGACAAGGAGGGGGAGTGACGACTGTACGCGACCCCCAAATGAGGGTTGCGCGTTTCCGGCGGAGAATCATGGCCCGTGTGATACTAGAAACGGACGGACCGAACGGTGCAAAACGGCACACACGGAATCGGGTGAATCAAATATATTGGCTCGCAAAGACGTAAAGACGTTGATGAAGCATCCGTTTATGCGCACGAGGTTGATGAACGGTTGCGGCGCCCGTTAATCCTTAAAACGGCGGTACGAGAACGAGTCTGCTTTCGCTTAATGAACGATTATACGGTAATAGTTAGACGGTTGCTGATGGACGAGATTAACGATGAAATTCGAAAATGTTTTTTCGCGGTAGCCCGCGATCCTGTGATAATTAATATATTCGAGTATATCCGAGCTTTCTTTGCGTGATGATATTTTAACACAATATTTCGCCTTTATCTCAGGCCTGGTAAAATCCCTCCGGGGATTTTAGTCCCCGGCCGGAGTCCATCCATGACTTATACAATTTGATAGCAGAATATTACGGATTGGTATCAAACGTTTCCAATGATATGTATTAACGGAGCGAATTATGACAGTATGATGTTACAATAGCTAATGGCATGTTATCGCAATGGAACATATAGCTAAAATTTCACAATCAGAACGGCAGAATGTCTCGCGGAGCAACAAATTATCGCGATTATCTCTCGTTCAAAGCGTAATAATAACTCACGAATTCTATTACGCGTATGTGCATCGAGCAGCACGATTCAATTTTATTAATGCCTTTCTCGTGACAATAACATTTAAATTGGTGGTCACTGTGGGGTTTGGTTCTCTATTCTCTCATCGTCGAGTTTACATTGTTTCAATGCTGAGGGCTGCAAAGCTCAGTACGAAAATAATATTAAAACTAAGTGAATAGGACGCGAGTCCGCGTTAACAGTCCGCGTTAATTCTACATTTTTGCATTGTCCTAAATTCACAAGCTGTAAGATTAGAGTGCAAACGATAATTATCCGTGCAATATCTCTTTTATGCATATAAAAGGGTGATATTCCCGCGGAGCGGACGTTTTATTGCCGGCTTTATTAGACCGTTTGTTACGAATGTGCCGATCGCGTACTTATCTAAACTAGGTGCATCCTTCTGCGCAATTTCCAAGATTAGCAATTGCCGGTCCGTTTTATGAAAGTGCTCACACTCGAGTGTTACGGGCGTATGCGCAATAAAATGTTAGCTAAAACATCGGTGTGCAGCATACACAGAACGCAAGCGAAATGCAAATGTTATGTAATAAATATGCAGCTGTGCATGCAGAACAATAAAAATAGAAAAGCGTGTGAATAGAGGATCCAATATTACATGAAAGCATCCTGTTTACAAATAAAAAATCTGTTTATTCGAAAGATTAATTCAACTGTTAAAACAAAATGGTCATATTTCGAGTAGCGGCTTTCGCGGGTTGAGTCGATCGATCGTGTTCGTTGAACACGAACGAATCGTCTATCGGATAATAAAACTCGTAATTATGTACAGGAATGGAATCGTAGTCGCGAGTATTAGCAGCATCGATGATATACCGCCATTCGGATACGTTCGGGCGTCGGACATTTTAATGTTACGGTTAGCCGGTGCTATAAACAAACCCACCATACCCTGAAATGAGCGCGCGATGCGAGCTGCACGGAATTACTGCCAAGCGTGATTAATTAGCGGACGCGGTCGTAATTCCCGCATCGTTCTTTCGCGGTTCTAAAGTGCGCTGTTTCGCACAGTACATATAACGTTGCCGTCCTATTTTGAAATACAGGTTGCCGGTGGCAAGTGATATAAATCAATAGCTCGGGAGCCGCGGGATTACATCAAATATATTATATTATACCAAGCCAATTTCGATATTTCTACGCGCGCACGCGCAAATCCCGTTATTGTAATTCGCTACATTTTTAGCGTGACCCATAAATTATTTCAAGCTTGAGACAGAGCGTTTCGAGTCGGTGAAATCAAACCGAATTTCAATATCGATGTATTTCATCGGGACGAAGAATAGGTACCTCTTCGCCGAGACGGCTTAATTTTCCGACTGCTTTGGACGCGTCGTGTTGCCGATCACGACATTCGATTGGAGAGCGTAAAACAGGAGCATTATTCATACCACTAGCACTTTCACGATAGTTTCGTGATTAGTTTTAGCAAATTTCCCGACACGATGCACACGCGCGAGAGTACTGGCGGAGTATTGGCTTCATCATGGACCCGGTCGCAAAAATTCATTAGCTTTGTACCTACAACACGCGCGCGTTAGCTACTTCGGGTTTCTGAACTCTGCGGACTTTCTCCGCGTTGCGTCTATGTATTTACCATCGCGATACATAGGGTTACGTTTGTCGTTGCAGGGCGGATTGCCTTTCCCGCGCCAGTTTCGGCAGCGAAACCATTCGCAATTAGTGGAACTTCAAATACAGCCATTTCCGGATGTTTGTCCGCTTCAAGTTTATTTGTCTCGTTTGTTTGAGAAGAAACGGAAGGAGAGAGGAAACCTCATGTATCGGTAGATCCACAGTGGAGCATCCGGATTATCTGGGGACCGATTATCCGGACATTGATACCATTGATGATTAATTTTATACGGACGTATAAATAGAACTTTTTAACTCACATTAAAATGTATAATTGAATAAATTACTACATGGCGAAGCTGTGACGAATATTTCGGAATATTTTCTGTGATATTACCTAAAATTACGTCCCTTCATCGTGATACCCGACTTTTGTCCACCGTGAGGGAAAAACATGATGCACATGATGATAAAATATTTGAGTGTTAAAGAGCCGGACGAAAACGAAGCAAAAGTTTAATTGCTCGATTATCATGACAATTTGGACTCATTCCGCGGTCTTGGCGCGAGGCGTTCTTCGTACGGCTTTCGCTGCATAATATCGCGCATGGGATACGTGCTCCATGCGGGAAGGCGCATTTAGAGCCGCATTACATAGACAGTGGTCGGCGGCGGAGTGACGCGGCGTAATTGCCACGGCAATTACTGCCGACACATTTCACATGCGCGATGTAACAGCAACGCGTTGTTTCGCGGCGCGGTTCAAATTTTCGGTGTTGGCCGACACGCTTCAACTGCGAACGGATAAAAGCAACGACTGTGCGAAAAAGCGGTCACCGAGCGCGCCCGGTGTGTTGCGCACGTGCACATTAACACCTACATGTGCGAACTCTCCGATTTTCTCGCGTCAAATAATTCGGAAATTGATCTAGATGGCTGCGGTATCGCAACGCCTGTAGTTCCGACACGTAAAGTCTTTTAAACGAACTGTTCGACAGATGTACGACAGAATTGACGTCCAAAGCTAGATGACTTTTGCAACGGTGTATCGCTGACAATCCCTTTTTTTTTCCCTTTATCAGGGTGACGTTCTATCGGAAGAGTTTCATATTTCGTGCCATATAATCAAACGGTAAACAGGAAACACGCGGTTTCGCGCGATTTAACGCGTATCGTTAAAATATCATATCGCGAAACTTGCCAATTACGATAATACATTGCGTCTGTCGTCTGTATAGATACGAAGTAGGTGTAACCGCGGCAACATCTAGCACACACCGACCGAAACGCGGCGATACACGAGCGTTTGGAGGCCCGGAAATTACACGGTGTATCTTTTTCTGATTATAATTAATGGACTGGGTATCGCTAGGCGGCTTATATTAAGCCGCGCCGCACCTTCCGGACGGCGGATATTTAGCCACCCACACACTACCGCGTCGAAGTTATTATTGTCGGACCAGTAACGCGAGCCGCGCGCAGCTCAATCTATTTAACGGCACCCGAAATTTCGGCGCTATCTTGCCGGCTGTGTGTAGTCAAACGCACTCCCCGTTCCTCCATCCAGCGCCCGCGGAAACTAACTTGGCCTTACCGTCATTTCCGGTCGCTGGGCATAGCTGGTAATGCGAGGCAAAGCTTGTTGGGCTGTAATAACGCCAACTAATTGAGATGGATCTGTGGATTCTCGAGCTGGTTAGCCGACGAAAAACATTGCCGCAGGTTCGTGCGTTTATTCGGTGTGCACGCGTGTGCGTGTGTGTGTGTGTGTGATGTGTGCATATGTGTATTAAGCAAAGGATTACAATTGATAATGTATCATATGAATCCGACAGTCGATATCGCGCGTACGACTGCAAATAAAATCCTGAAATTCACGGGCTTACTTATCGCAGGTATCTCCACGGTAATAAAATATATCGTAATAAAATATCGTTTCACACAGACCTCAGTCAGCGTTCTAATTTTTACAGTCCATCGATTCTAGTCTAGACTGGACACTTTCTGATATCTATACATCTCCGATAATTAGTGTTATGTTCGCGATTTATGAACGTCGGATATGAAGCGATATGCCTGATAACATATAATAAGAGTATTTTGCGTCTCTCATGCGTGAAATATTCGACAAACTGACGATATGATAGTAAACTCAAAAATTGTATGAAATAGTTAATGAGAGTCTTATAAAATAATTAAGCGAAATAATTAATGAGGTTAATGACGCAATCGAGACTCTCAGAGCACATCGAAGATATTAAAATGTCTCGCGAAAGCTTCCTTGAAAAAAACGGACGTTCCATCGATCTCCTTATTAATCCCGATCACGGTTCGCTCTTCAATTTTATCTTCCTTTCTGTAAACTCGTTCGCTCTCATTTTTCTCGCGCTGCTCCCTTTTTCGGCGCTGTTTGCTTTCTGAACACGCACCCACATTTTCCCTCACCGAACCATCATTACTTAGAACCAGTTATCAGCTCCGAACGCGATATCTACTTCAAGATCTTTATAAATGGCATAAAATCGATTACCTATTTCTGCTGCATGTTTAAATACGCATATTAAAGACGAAAAAAGACCGCTAATTGTTGCGCTATTGTCAAACTCATTTATAATTCAGACAGAGATAATTGGATAAAAATCGGGACAAAATGTTATTTACAATTTTATATGTATATTCTGATATTCGTGTGTATTTTGTACGAATATTCTGATATTCGTGTGTATTTTGTACGAATATTCTGATATTCGTGTATATTTTGATTTTTAAAATGTTTTCTATATTAAAGAGCAGATAAAATTATTAGACTCCTATTTCGAATTCTGTCGCAAATTATAGATTATTTAAAGTGACCTTTATATCAATTATCGTATTTTTAATAAATATTTTAATGCTGTTTTTCATAAACTGAAAATAGCCAATACCTACAGCGTTGAAACTTATTTAATGTTGTTCAAGATAATAACCGAAATAATTGTTTTCTGTACACCAATTAGTTTTATGTAAATATAAACATAATTTCGCGCTATAAATCATTTATACGTTGATGTAAATCGTAGTATACATCGAACAAAAGCGATTGATCAATACTGAAATATCTTTCGGGAATATGTGTACGAGAGCACAACGGTAATTTTTTATTAATTTTGATCGACAGTGCTGGCGCACTCTGGCTCTGTCCGCGGCGCCATTTATCATAATAATTTTGTTTAAAAATCTGTCATAGCTTCTGTTCTGTCTCTATTAAAAATACGTTAAAATCAATATCTCAGAACAGAGATATAATAGTCTGGCTAAGTAATATTTAATTCCGGAATTATTCGTCTTACACTCAGTAACCACCTTCTACGGGAAGAGATCTGATGTATTTGTAGCATATTAAATTATGCCAATTACGTATTAAATCCAGTTCAAAGAAAAAGAAATACAAAGTTTATCATATTAAAAATATTAAAAGATTGTATTTCACCTCATATTTTAATAAGATATACTTTTAACTTCTTGAATATTTTTAATTAGTTCTGTATTTATAATCATCGTTTCTTACTATTCGAGAAAAGTAAGGAGCAAGCAGGAATACGAAAGAAATACGAATTTTATATCGTATTAAAAGATTGTGTCTCACCATATTTTAACTTTTAACAAGATATAAAATCTTTCAATTTTTTGAATACTTTTAGTTCTGTATTTATAACCATCGTTTTTTACTATTGGAGAAAAGTAAGGAGCAAGCAGGGACAGCGGAACTCGCGTCCAGGCGAGATCACCGGTCACAAGCATGATCGGGCATAATGAAGCGCGATGTAATGTGATTCGGCAGGTACGGTCAATTGTGTTGTCTTCGATCAAACCGCCGTCGCGGTCCACGTTTGATCATTGACCAAACATAGTTAGCGGCCTATTGCTAACGTCGGAATACGGCAAGCGTGCTGTAAGGACGCTTGCAGTAAGGAACCGTACAACAACGTGCGGATCTTATAGTGTAGCGACATAATCTCACGACAGATCGGGACTCGTGACCCAGTATATATTCACGATACCCGGCGTACACGCCGCAATCTTTGGTAATCACCCTCAACCCACTTCGTACGTCCCTTGTTCTTTCTGCCGTAATAACGTCCACTTGAGAAAATTGCCGCGCATATTCGTCTACGACGGATATAGAAAACTCCGGGTTTCGCTCCGTGTCTCGTTTGCAGACATGGGATAATGACGCCACTACGGCGCCGCTAATTTCGAGCCGTAAAATACGTTCCGCGGAGAGACGCTCTATAGGGTCGCTTCTGCTCTATCCCAGGATCACCTTTTCCCATCTGGAATAGAGGTGTAGACGGGAATGACATCGGGTGTAAATGCGTCGGGCGAAAGCGAGATTACATTTGCGAGATATCGTTTGCAAGTAAAGTGAACGCGACAAACGCGTTAGCGGATCTTAAGCATGCTAATGGCAAACTAAACGCGGTTCGCCACGTGTGCCCACGGATCGTCGGAAAATCTGATTGATGTGCATGCGTTGCACCTGCTTTGCGGTGACGCATGGGCTCGATGTAGCCGATGCAGAGTGAAACGTCTATATGCGTTAATCTACACGTGACCACGCACACGTGACGCTAGATTCGATGG
The DNA here is from genome assembly GCA_003063805.1 of Aphaenogaster ashmeadi. Lineage (NCBI taxonomy): Eukaryota > Metazoa > Arthropoda > Insecta > Hymenoptera > Formicidae > Aphaenogaster > Aphaenogaster ashmeadi. The sequence continues at coordinate 698,078 of NJRQ01000034.1, read as the reverse complement.
GATTTTCTGCGGTTTACAGTCCTATCACGTGTCTTCAGGACGAGAAAATTCGCGGTATTCCCCTCGGAAATGCGGGGATAGTAAAATTAGTAAAGTTAATAAATAATTGATGCAGTGATCGAATAACGGCGGTAATATAACACAATATTCCATAATGCGATTTTGCAATATTATGTGTTTGCTTACAGAGAGAGCTAATATGCGGTATAATCTGATATTATGCGGTATTAACAATAATATATAGTATCTTCTACTTATATCCAATTACTGCCATATGCACGAAGCGTTCAATTTCTGTGGCATAAGTTTAAACCGCCAGAAGCGAGACGCATCTCTCGCACAAACCACGTATAAAAGCGCTATCTGTGCACGATACCAAAGAACACGCATTTATCTTCGATGTACATGGTGTAGCGTAGGGCGTTCCGCTATTACGGCAGTTATGAATAGGATAATGAAAGTACGAACGGGAATGCAATGCGGTGGGCCGCGTTGTCCCAGTAATTCGGGAGTGTCGCCGGATGTAGGCACCATTGTCGTCCCGTACATCGTTTCCGCCTCTTTTCCTTATACCACCGAATGTTGAAGTCCTTCATATGAACCGTGCCTTCCACAGCGCGATTATTAAACGCGAGGAAGAGCATGGATCGCGGAAATACTCGCTACTCGATGGATATTATCAGTTGTAATGCCGGCGCATTCTCGGCATATAGCCGCAAATACGTGAGACATATGTAAAATGCGATTTCCCGTATTTCAGACGCGAGCACGGTAATTCTGGCGGTACACAGAGGAGTGATGAAGTTGCATTAATCCGTAACTACCAGTCTAGATGAAATCCGGGGTGTAATGTGGTTACCACAGTGAGCTAAATTTCAATCCGATAAATAAACAATGGCGTTACGCCGTTACCGTTAATCTCGCAAGGATCAGTATTTTCGGGATTTGCCGTCGACCGCGGTAAATGTAAGCTCTTTTTTTTGTTCACATTAATTTAAGTTTCGACGAAGTGTTCATCGACGTGAATCAACGACCGAAGAATCACTAGGGGTTCGCGCTTGTTCTCTCTCTCTCCTCCTCCCTCTCTCTCTCTCTCTGTTGTTGTTCGAGGATTTTGTTTCATCGTGGAAGGCGCCCACGGAAGCAACCACGAGATGAATGCAACGGCTATCGTTGGATCCGCCGCGTATCGATAAAGGCTATGTCTAATGAGGGAGCGCGCGCCAGTGAATTCATTACCCGAGTAGCGGAGATCGAAGAACCGTATTGTTCGGTTTCCTTTCGGCACATCTATTAATCCCACCAGCGGCGAACTTTCAGTAATTGAAACGGCGAGTTAACTCAGACAGTTTCGCGGATCTTTTACGCTACGCTCGCTTTGTGCTCGCGTTCTCCACCGCATCGTACGTGCGAAAATAATAAAAACCGGGGATATAAAGTGTATTGCATCGGCGTAGCTCCCCCTTCTCCCCCCCCTCACACACTCTCTCTCTCTTTATGAGAGTCGTGCATCCGATGGTGTCGGACGTATGGCACCTACGACCACGGTGCATTCACGGGAATTCGCATCACATCCCTGTGTACATACTATTATGCCACGTTCCCGCAGCGACGCCGACCCCGCGTCCTTTAATACTCTTTTCGTGTCCCTCGGAATCGCCACCCCCGTCGTCGCCGTCGCCCCCGTCGTCCGGCCATTCTCCTTCCCGACCTGAATGTGTTCCTACGGTCGTGTACTTTCCGACCCATGGAGATCGCGTCGGGTGAGCACAATAGGCCCTCCCGACCGACCCTTCGTCCTCGTCGTGGCTCACCCTCGAAGAACCCACGACGCCGTCGACGAAGCGTATACAGGCATACGTGCCGACACGCTGACGACACGTCTTGTCGGTACATCCGCCGATTAACAGGCGGACGAGAGACGATCCTGGTTCAACAATGTTCGACGGGTTTCGCTCGCTCGATATCTGCAAGGCTTTACAAGGGGTAGACCAAAAGGGAGAAGTAAGCTTCTTTTAAATTCCTTCGTTTTATCCCGAAACTGTGCACTATAGCGATGAACGTTCTACATTTTCGACCGACAAAAATATAATTTCCGCATAAAATTGATAGCGTCCCAAAATATGTGGGTGGTTCTTTTGACAATTACCATAGAAAATAAACAAAAATAACTTTATGAAAAGCTTGATTACACTGTCCGACACGAATTTTAGACCACAAACTGGACAAGGTGATTCTTATAGATTTTTCGTCGCTGAAAACGAATCCGCAATTGAAATTGCCCTATCACGTCACGTTTTTGAGAAAATTGGACTTAAAGGTGCCAAAAATGGCATTTTTAGATACTTTTGAGCTACAGTAGCTCAAAAACGTGACGTGACAGGGCAATTTCAATTGCGGATTCGTTTTCAGCGACAAAAACTCTATAAGAGTCAACCATTGTGTTGGCTGACTTATGCAAAAAGTGACAGTTATAGATAAATGAAAAGAAAGGAGTTTAAATCCGAAAGGAGCATTCATCTGCGCATGACGGTTTCTGGGATCGCCGATTATGAATCTGAGGTCATAATTGTCGAACATAATTTGTTTAAACAATCATTATTTAAATAATAAAATTATTTAAATAATAATAATGAAATAATTTATAATAATGAAAAATTTGATTTGAATCAAAACTAATAGCACCATTGGATTCTATGGAAAAAAAATACATATATATACAGGGTGTCCCAGACTTATCGTATCACCTGTTAATGGCAGGTTCCTGAGATCATTTGAAGACAAAAATGTTGAGGCTGCTATAGTTTTTGAACAGCAAAGGTTCAAAGTTCACCAATCTGCTTGTCAAGATTTCGCGCGCTCAGGAACGTCGCATGTCGAAAGAGCCCTTCCACAACACTTTACTCAGCTCGATAGAAATACTTGAAAGTATTATTTACTTTAGACCGACAAATATCGAATGATAATAGTTTCTAAATTGTCGTACGGAAACGCGATGTGTGTCGAATTGCAAAGCATTCGGCGTGAAGCGCATCGCGGACGAATGATGTTTTTCATGTAATGAGAGAAAATCAATACAATCGGTACAAAGTATGATGTTCTGCAAAATGTCGATAAAAAATACCAGCATGTTTGAAAATAAGATGTATCGTTCACGGTTTGGAAAACTACTTATGCGTGTGTTGTACTCCTTCAAATAAAAAAATTCCAAATAAAAAAAGTATGCAGATGCATGTTGCAAATTACACATTTTTTCTTAAAAGCAACCATGTCTTTTTTTTATACCAATTGATTCGTCTCATTATTCTGTGCATAAAAGTATTAAGGTAACATTACCGAAAACTTAATGTTTTACAAGATATTTTGTATTTTATGTCAAAATACTAGAACCTTCAACCCTTATAATTCCAAAAGTTCTTAATGAGAAAATACTTAATTATAGCGTTTTGGAAAGCTCTCGAGGTAAGCTACAAGAATATGCAATAAAAAATTGGGGTTTCCATTTAAAAATTTCAAGGTGACCTTGCTTTTTTATGGAAAAAAAATGTTTGGTCAATTTTTATTATTGCAATTTGTTGCCGGTTAAAAACTGATAAATTTTTGTTTATGACTTTTTTTGTCAGATTATTATAAGTGCCTTAAAAATCGTGGCGACCGTTACGAGGACCACCCTGTATATATGTATTTTTTTTCCATAGAATCCAATAGTGCTATATTAATTTTGATTCAAATCAAATTTTTCATTATTATAAATTATTTCATTATTATTATTATTTAAATAATTTTATTATTTAAATAATAATTGTTTAAACAAATTATGTTTGACAATTTTGACCTCAGATTCATAATCGGCGATCCCAGAAACCGTCATGTGCAAGTAAAGACTCCTTTCGGATTTAAACTCCTTTCTTTTAATTTATCTATAACTGTCACTTTTTGCATAAATCAGCCAACACAATGGTTGAGACTCTTATAGAGTTTTTGTCGCTGAAAACGAATCCGCAATTGAAATTGCCCTATCACGTCACGTTTTTGAGTTACTGTAGCTCAAAAGTACCTAAAAATGCCATTTTTGGCATCTTTAGGTCCAATTTTCTCAAAAACGTGACGTGATAGGGCAATTTCAATTGCGGATTCGTTTTCAGCGACGAAAAATCAATCTATAAGAATCACCTTGTCCGGTTCGTGGTCTAAAAAAAGTGTAAATTTGTGGTACAGTATTATTTAACAATGTTATTTAACTGATTATTGCTGGTATTATTAAATATATTTTAAAAGTTTTAAAAGTTTCGTTAAAAAGCAAAAAAGAAACAATAAAGGAAAGTGGCACTTCAAATTGCCAGTCGATCTAAATTCGTGAAAATTGAGATCGGTGATGTCAGACACATTTTGGAGTACCTTTCCTCGAGTGCAACCCACCGCAAACATGTCTTAAGGGAGGCAAAGATACACGACGTGCTTGACATAGATTGAATCGACAATGGTTTTGTAGACGCTTGTCTTTTTAGATGCACAGTGATGTGACTGTGGTAGCACACGGGGTGAAGAATTGCAAACATGCAGTCTGAGGCATGCGCGAATCTCAGCTTCTAGCAATCGAGAATGTGTAGAGAATATATTTCTAGAAAATTTGTAAAATTGATAAATGTACAACTACTGCAATTATGTAAGTTAAGTTAATATAAAATAGCCAAAATAATTCAGACTCTTTGCATTCCTTGTACGCTACACTAGTTATCATTAATATTTTATACATTGTGTGAGGTATAAAAGCACAATTAACAGTCGTACAATAGATACCATTGGAAAGTTTAATAATTAAATACGCATTAAGAACTAGCCATTGAAAAGTCTGATTGCATGAGGTAGCTTTTGAAATCTCTTCTTTAAGAGGCGAATCGAAAACATGAGGTTCGACTGTATGTGTGCGTTGTTCGCTTTGTCTGGTTGATGTGAAAATAAGGGACGATAAATCGCTGCTCTTTCGGACGTGAAAGGAAAGCGTAAGAGGTGCTCGTCGTGCTCGCGCTGACGGAAACGCCAAGTGAGGCGCCGAGCGACGATTAATTCAGCTTCGTTGGCTCAGAAAAGTGGTCTCGTTCGCGCGAAACTGGCGAAGATCGCGATCAATTGGGCACTTTACGTCACTTATTATTGGCGCGGATACAGCGTAGAACGCGCCATTATATAGCTCCATAATAATACTTTCAATGCGCTTTGCTGGCCCTATCATATTTTATAAGGGCAGCCCGATCGTTTCTCACGTACACGGTCGATAAATTATCGTCTTGTTGAATCATAGTTACATTTATCAATTTTTCACGGTGCAGGACGTACGCGAATGTTCAAAGACCTTTAATCAGTTGTCCGATAACAAACGGCAATGTTGCAGTAGGAAACGCGAGCTTGTACATCACGCGCAAAGTCCGTGACATATGTAACAAATATCGTGATTTCGTCGGAGTTAATAAAGTACAGTTTTGCCGCCATGCGTTATTTATCCAACTTTTTCGTACGAACTACACCCGTGATCATAGCTAATTAAGTAATTTATGGGCGCCGGGAGACCGTCGGAACGTCGTACATTCAGGCCGCTTTAATTTAAATAGATTAATTTCTATCCGAATCCGGGATGCACAAATTTCGCCGGCATTTTCTATTAATGGCTCATTTGGTGCGTTTAAACCGTGCATCGAGCAATGTTTTATCGTCGTTTTGACATAAACCGATGCAGATACTTATGCGTGCACGTACCAATGTACCAACTGCGGCTAGCCATGACCGAAAGCCCAGCTGCAGCCTTGCGCGTTTCGGGATTTTCCCCCTGATTATCTCGCACGTCTGTCTCGTGCACGTAATACAAGAGAGATGAGAACAATTGGCGCAAGTAATATACGAGTAACTTATACAGTGGCACAAATATTCATATTTTTATGAAAAGTCTATTTTACAATACACTGATAAATTTTAACTTTTTTTTAGACTACGAATCAGGACAAGGTAATTTTTATAAATTTTTCGTCGCTAAAAACGAATCCGAAAATAAAATTGATCTATCACATAACGTTTTTGAGAAAATTGGACTTAAAAGTGTTAAAAATAGCATTTGTACGTACTTTTGAGCTAAAATAACTAAAAAATGTGACGTGGTAAGGCAATTTCATTAGAGAATTCGTCTTCAGCGGCAAAAAATCTATAAGAATCACCTGATTATGGTCTGATTTGTGGTCTAAAATCCGTGTCGGACAGTGTAATTAGAATAAAAACTGATTTATATTCCAGTACCTACACGAAAAAAAAAATTTGTTAACTTGACTAAATTTTTCAACTAAATAAAATTTATTTAGTTCAAGTATTTATTTATTTAACTTAAACATTTATTTATTTAACTTAAACATATAATATATTACGTATTTAAGTTAAATAAATAAATGTTTAAGTTAAATAAATAAATACTTGAACTGAATAAATTTTAAATTTTTTTTCCCGTGTACGCGCATTTCTCGCACGGAAAAAAAAAGTAGCTGCCGTAGCTAAAAACTGCGTGTGGTAGCTAATTTCAGTTGTTATATATATACAGCTAACATCTTAGCTGTGATACCTATTTTATTGCTGTCGGTGCAAAACGGTTTGCTGTAGTTTAGAAATTTATAGTCACGACAACAAACAAAGTTTAGCAAATCATGATTAGCTATGGTAGCGAAAAAATTTTTTTCCGTGCATTGAGAGAAAAATTTATAATATTTGTGACTATAATTAAAAGTTAAATAATTATGGTTAGGTGTACCATTTTTATAGTTATTACTGCTATAATGTTAGTAAAAAATAATAACAAAAAAATAGTTACAAATACCGTAACTATTTTTTTGTTATTATTACTAACATTATAGCAGTAATAACTATAAAAATGGTACACCTAACCATAATTATTTAACTTTTAATTATAGTCACAAATATCATAAATTTTTCTCTCAGTGTGCGTACATCGTACATATATCCTTATCATATTATTATTTATTCTTGTTTTCTATCGTCGACTATCGCACTACCGCACTATCGCACTACTGCACAGTGTGACTGACCGAGAAATCCAATCATCCATGACAGCCATTGTAAATTACTTCCTGAAAGTGGACCCGAAGTACATGGACTTGTGCCCACGTGTCAATCATCCGGCGATCCTTTCAAAGCTCCTTATTCCCCCTTCTACGTATTCTTCAAGGTGAGTAATCGAACCGCACGTTCGATCCTTTCTCGGACACGTTCCGCTTTTTTCGTTCGGTAATCGTACCGGCTAAAGCGAGTAGATAGGCAGGTATTCATGCTGCCAGACTGGCGGACCGCTGCTGCGCGCTGGTACGCGAGCAAAACCGCATGGCCTTATCTGGACAATAACGCTTCGCATATATCGCGTCGCGGGCCACCGGTTTTCCTTCTGTGCCCGCTCCGAAACTTTCGCGGTTGCGAATGCAATATAAGCTGTTTCCGCCGCTGCGATTCCGTCCGGTGTCACGAAGACGCATACATCGCGGGATAGCACACGGGCGTGCACATATCACGTCCGTGCGATATCCTCGCTCGAATGCCGCGCCGTTGGCAATGCACTTCCCATTGCCGGTGACGGCCCGTTCGAGCATCGAACCGCGATAGACCGGCCTCTTTTCCACCTTGGTGGCATCGCGGATATTAAGGTCAACGCGAGCGATCGGGCGGGAGGCGACACGGACCGATTTTCCGCATAACTTCACGTGATAATACCGCGGCGTGGAATCACGATTGTTCGACGTGCTCGCGCGAATTTTCGAGCGCATCCGCGCCTTTCCCCGTTAACGAGATATACAATCATTACAAAGTCCGTTTGCATGTTCAACGAATATAATATTGAACGACGGTTGAACTTCGGATCGCGACGAAGAATTCTCTACCTTTCATACATCGTTCGAGAAAAATTCTGCGCAATAACAGCGAATTCGCGGCAAAATTGTCGAGGCTTCGCTATGACGTTCGAGGAGCTCTCCGTCTGTTTGGATAAAGAGAAAAAAACGCACACCTTTACACATTTCGAATAATTTCAATTAACTGCGGTGCAACAATTTAACAAAATGTTTTACTTTCTAGACAGGTTAAATTTCAAATTAATCAAATGACATATAGAAATTCAACCATTAATTTGAAATTTAATTATGTATTTGAACACAAACCGAGTCACTAATACCACTGCTGGATTATCTGAAAACACAGCTCGGAAATATAAAATACCTATTATTTCAATGTTCGTATTACAATTTCAAGTTAATTGAATTATCGATACGAACGCAAGCGTGAAATAATTGATGAGGATGAACGGGGTAACATGAGTCGAGTATTTTCATTTATCAGTAACATTAAAAATGCGTCAGTATCGTCTCCGTAATTCGTGCAACCTAATTTCTCGGTTACATTCACGGAAAAAAAAAATAGATTAGTCGATACAGCCAAGTTACAGCTTGCTAACGCAAATTTAACATTTCTAACTAAGCAAATTTGACAGAATAGCAAAAGAAAATATGCTCATAACTACTTTCCAGACATATTTTCTTTGCTACACCATCAAATCTGCTTAGTTAGAAATGTTAAACTTACATTAGCAAACTGCAACTTGGCTGTCTATTTTTTTTTCCGTGTTCGCGCGGGATAAAAGAGAAGCCGCGGCACGGGTGTTCCGAGGAGCGGGTGTGAGCCACGTAGAGTTACGGCATCTCCCATGAGCGCGGCGGAAAAAGATCCCTCTCCGAAGTAGCGACCGTGACAAGTGGCGCGACGAAACTCCGGCGTGGTGTCGATACAATATGGTTACATTTCCGTCGTGTCCCCAGGCCCGCGACGCCGGCCGTACATCCCTTTAAATCCACTTTTACGGCGCCGAGGGACGGCGCGTGAGATCCGTCAAGATGACGGACATCCTTTAAATTCGCCGGGAAAGCTGCGGGGCGGGCACGGACGACTCCCCGAGGATACCGAATGTACCTCCGACGAAATGAAATTCTGGTCGGCGCTCTCTCTCTCTCTCTCTCTCTCTCTCTCTCGTCCGACCGTAAATCGAGCGGGATGTAGACGACGGGCGGCAATAGGTAGGCGCACCTACACGCCGAAGTAAATGGAGAAAGCGACCGCTCGTGAGCGAACCGCCCCGCCACACTGCACGATCGAGACGTAATTGGCAACGTGCAGGCCGGAGTGGTCGATTCAAGATCCCAATACCGCGCCCTTCTCCCTTAATTGCGCGACGCCGAAATCGGGCGCGCGCCGGGAATAATTGAAATCACACGAGGGCCGGCCATTCTCGCTGTTTAACCATGTTTACGCGACATCAGATCCGTTTCGACGCAGGCGAAACATACGGCGGATTTCGCCAGGTTCAACGGAATGTCAATAATTGGCGCTGATACGCATGTGAAGTTACGTCCACAGTGCGAGGTGCTGCAAGCGGGACGTGCGTTTGCTCATCTGACGATCCCACCCCTCTCTCTTTCTCCTTCTCGGTGATTTTGAATCGTTAAAATGGCAAGTTATCCAATGTTAAAACTTCTTTTTCTGGTACCCCTGTCCCGGTTATTCTATATGCATCATCTGCGTCGGGTATCGGTGAGGTATTCAGTTACGAAGCACGTAGTGATCATTACGGTGGAAATTTCATGAAAATTAGATGTCGAGGAGAGACGCGCAGCGGTGCGTCAGCGCGTGCTAAACGTGAGATATTAAATACACAATAATGAATTGAGAGTTACTTTGCGAGATAATCCGTATGTCATTTCAACTAATCTCGATTCCCGTGATTACTGGACCGTGGAGTCGATAGCGCTATTTCAAATTAATTGCATTTGCCGCGCGTATTATATAATTACTATATATATTATTAAATCACGATTGGTATAATCGTCATTATTATTACCGACATATTTAATCATGTTGACTAATCCGCAACTTTTTTTTTCATGTCGGAGATTTGTACGTTGCACACACGTCGAATAACGATATGTAACACGCGCGATCGAAATACAATTCAGCTATATTTTATACGAGGTCTGTGAAATACAATATCGCTTTATAAAAATTTCACTGTTAAACGAAACGAGATAAAGAGACAAATGAAGACTCCATTATATTTCCGATACCACATTATGATATAAAAGGCATTCCGCATAACTCGGAAATTTATACGCAGCGGTCGAGGTATAAACTTTGACTACCAGATAATATGTATACGCTCTACATTTCGCAGCGACCCCGATATCCGATATGCGAAGCGTATAATAGGAGCGCACGTATCGAAATGAAAAAGGGGCAGCAGTTACGCGCGTTAATTAATTGGCTCGACTAAATGGCAGCATCTCGTCCGCGCATTTACCTATATGCGTCAACAGATAAACCGGAAGCACCAGCAATCGAGTCAATCACCGGGAGTAAAACCACGCGCGGATTTATTCATCCTCCTCGCGCTTCCTAGCCCGCGCGCCCGCGTAAAGTTAACCGCGGGCGCGTTCGCAAAACCCCTGATAAATTGAATTTCAATTGCGAAAAGCGTATATGCGTGTCCCCGAAATGTAAATCTGGGACCGTGAGAAGCTTACCGCAGGACGGATAAGCGGACGAGCGAGCGAGCGGTCGATGGTCCGCTCTCGTGTGTATCGTCGCCTCGTAGATTACGGGTAGACTTCATCAGGGCGGATACCAAAACGCGGCGGGCTTAATTTATCATGCATATTAAATTGCTTTTTCTAACAATTGTCAGCGTGTGATGTTATCGTATAAACCGGGATTCTTCCTGTGCGTGTCCGCGGCAGGAGAATGCGAATTTCGAAACTGAAATTTTCGTCACAATTTGCATCCTCACTACTCTCTTCCACGTGCGGTATTTGAGGGGAACGCTCACGTCGTCAACAGCATGCCGCGCACCACGACAAACTCGTTATGGTATTAAGTACCCTCGGGAAATCTTTCTTTCGTGCCGCGTGCTTAACGAACGTTCCTAATGGAATTACCGCATTTGCGCGGCGCGGCAAGAATTTGCGGTTCGTTGCCCGTGGCATGTTAAGTGGCAGGCCGGCAATTGAATTTCAAGTCGCCGAGCCGGGGTCAGTTTATCGCGCTGCTTACCTACGTGTCGAACTGGGATAATTTCTCCTGGGCTACATGGACGGTGGTGCGATCGTGTCTCTCAGCGGTCGGCATCCTGAAATCGGACGTGAATGGATCATTTATCACTCTGGCAAACGTTCGCGTCGATTATAGTAATAGCTACACGGAAAGGACGGTTTTGTTCAAGTATCTACACTGAGAAAAAAAAGCTGTCGCTTCAATTAAAGTGGTATCACGGGGTGCCAAAAGCATAAGTGGTTCATTCAATTGTATTATTAATAGACCCAATATTTGGATTATTAAAACAATGATTGAATTATTGGTTTAAAAATGCAGACATTGGGTCTAATAATAATACAATTGATTGAACTACGTATGCTTTTGGCACCCCGTGATATACCACTTTAATTGAAGCAACTGCTTTTTTTCTCAGTGTAAAAATTTAGTCAAATACAGATTAGAAAATAATTACATTAGACCATCCAAAATAATTATGTAGGACGTTCAAGCTGTCTAGAGTGTCAACACTTTTTGCAGCATTGTCATTATGCTTGAGCGTCTTACATAATTATTTTGGATGGTCCAACATAATTATTTTCAGATCTGTACCTGGCTAAAGAGTGAGCCCAAAAATCGCCCGTTTCGTGGACATCGAGTTTTGATACGATTTTGGTGGTAAATGATTGTATATCATTAAACATTCATCCCCTAAAAATTTCGAATTGAGCATACCTTTTATTGCTGAGATAGGAAGGGTTAAAGTTGGTATTCACTTTATTCACGAATAAAGGGTACGCCATTTTACACGTTCAATACAAGATACGTCCGTATACAGCAAATATAGTAGGCCGTATCTTCATTTAAAAAAACTACTTAAAAAACGCATTAGCAATAGTGCTTCCCGGGTAATTTGGAAAGCTATTGTAAATACTGTAATTTATATATATGATTATCACTGTGTAATTATATTACAAAACTTAATATTATGATAACAATTTTTTAAATGTTAAATTACTTATAAATATAAAAATTATTACTTATAAATATAACAATCATTAGGAAAAGAAAAGTTTTGTCATAATTTGACGGAAGATACGGCAAATAAAATGGCATATCCTTCATTGGTGTATAGTGACCAATTTAATCCTTCATATCTCAGTAATGAAAGGTATGCTCAATTTGAAATTTTTAGAGGATGGATGTTCCATGATGTACAATTATTTACCGCCGAAATCGACTCAAATTTCGATGTCCACGAAACGGGCGATGTTAGGCCTGTTTTTGGGCTAACTCCTTTTAGATACTTCTGCAAAACCGTTCTTTCCGTGTAGCAGTCCTCGCTGGAAACCGCGTTGTGTCACGATCGGGCAAAGCAATACGCGTTTTACGGCGTGTCACTTTAATTTCCGCGCACGCGTATCCATATATCCTTCGTTACCTTTTAAACGAGATTAAAAGCTTGCGCTTTTTGGCGTTATCTAAAATTCCCGGGATACCCGTCCGTTTCCTTTGAGATCACCTCGTTAATACATAAGAGCAATGTAACATCGTCACCGCAAACGCCACTAAGGATCGTTTCCCATACATTACAACCGACGTCTCATTCGCTTCCGTAGTTGAATCTCATCGCGTGAAAATTGGAAAAGTTCAAAGCGCTCGTCGCCGCCACTGGCGCGATGTTAAAGAGAACGAAAGAGAGGCTGGGGTCGGGCAAAAGGGAAACTGCGGCGCGCCGAAGTCGAGAATAGAGAAATAGAGAAAAAGAGAGAAGGAGAGAAAGAGAGAAAGGGATAGAGCGGAAAAAGCGCGGATGAAGAGAAGCCGTGGGAGATATTGTTTCCGCGGCGCAGAGCGATTGCGTTCGATTTTACAGGACGCGGCAACTCGCGCGGAACGAATCTATTGTGTGAGAAGAGTTAAATCGTGTACCCGCCGCGGATTTAATATGCGCGAGTGCTGCGAGACCGCGCTCGTGTTGCACCGGTTGCACGTTGCGCGCCGCATACCGGCTAGCTGCCCGATACCGGCGCGGCGTGCCGGTCAATTTTAATCGGGTCGCCGGCCGTAACCCCCGGAAGCGAAAACGGAAGGCCGTCTGAAGTTCCGTGTTTACATTAAAGCCAAACCGGACGGTAGCCACCACCAAGACGCGCCCTTTTAACTCGTAAATGCTCGCGCCGCGAACCGCGCCAAGATAAAGCTAAGATAAAGAAGCTACTTTATTCCCCTTTACGCGGAAATTATACGAGATATATCGTTATACTATTTCACGCGGCTCCCTACGTGAACTTGTATAATATACAAGTGCATATTTATATAAAGGTGCAGATGTTTCGTAGGCTGTCCAAAAAGAAGAGATGTTAGTTTTTGCAGTACCGCTTCTCCACGCGTTACTTCGCAATAAATCTCTTATACACTAATTATTAAATCCGTTTTTCGCCGACATTGCAGTACGTGTGCATTATGATTAAATCTGACATCTGAAACCTGTTAATTTGACACAAAGATCCGACGATGTTTCCAAGCCACCGCGGTAACATGTATGCGCCATTCCGCTTAAATAATCACACGACATTCGCTCAACACCCGTCCGAATTATGCGAGATTCCTTCATAATTCATGCTCCGTCATGCGTTACAACACAGTTCGCGCGACTTGAATCGAGACTTCGTCCCATTCGCCGAAAATCAGAATAAAGGGAAGACATCGGCGAGGAAGAGACAAGAGGTAGATGAACCTGTCTCTGCTCGCTCGCTCGAAGCTGCCTCTTGTAAGGAATCGCGGGCAATTGCCAGTAACTAATTATTCGCGGCTGTCCGGCTTCGCGAGCCGCAGCCAGTCCTTTGGGAGATGCGGAAGGTTCCGCTGCATGGAAGCCTTATTGTGTAAATACTCCTCTTCCGTCATAAACTCCTCTCGCGCTGGTTGTGGTGCAGGCTTCGCGTCGCGGTGATGGTAACGTTTATCCGAGACCTGTCGGCGCCTTTTTACGCTGGACTACAATTAACGTCGACGACCACCCCGTTACCGTCATCCCATATTTATCAATTAACGTGCGAATACGATAGACACCTATATATTCCGCGCCACGCCGCGCCGGTCGGTTTGCGCGCGCGGAATATAGGCGAGTCGGGCGAAATCGATAGGAACGAGCGGTTTCCTGTCGGAGCCGTGCACCGTGGGTGGTTACGTGCCTCCTCCAAGTTCGATGAAAAATTTATGAAGAGTCGGATTTACGGGAGACGGCGGGCCCGCGCGCGCTTAACGCGTGACGGTGGGAACGATGATGGTGGCGCGCGAGAGTGCAGGCTGAGAAGAGAAAAACGTTGGCGTACGAGGAACACAAAATTCTCCTCGTGCCGTCGTTGGCACGAGGAGAGACGATGGAATTTTTATAACGACACGTTTTGCGCCCGGGATTATTTTAGGGACGTTCCCGCGGGAATTGAGCGCGGAGGAGCCGCGCGCGCGCGCGCGCTTCTGCGAGAGTATTCGCGAGAGGTACCGCCGGAAATGAATTCGCCCCTCGACATCACGTACTTCCGGCATTCTTTTTTCACGCTATACAGTGGCTCGCTAATGTGGAAAACATGTTGTGGAAACTTGCGTACGGAGGTGTATTACTTTCGGTTACTTATCAGCGGGACGACCGAGGAGGTGCGTGACGTGCTTACAAAAGCCGCAGCAAGAGTTTTTCGCACCCGCGATAGTAGCACTTGGATCTTTTTTAATGTTTTCGAAACGTGTTGCAAACGAAAGCGTGTAAACACGGAACTTCGAGAGATAATCGATAAAACGCGAATTTAATTATCTTTCAATTGACGCGAAAACGAAACGCCATATAGAGAGTCAGTTGCTGGAAAAATGTCGAACTGATCAAATTGAATGAGTATTTCAATTGTAATTTGCAATTTTGATTCAAAATAGCGCGCACGCGAGTAACCGCGAAACTACGAGAGATAAAATCGTGAATTCGGTTAGTCTCCAACAAAACGTGACACAGGTCAATTGAAAAAAAAAAA
>NJRQ01000034.1:656960-682838 GCA_003063805.1 Aphaenogaster ashmeadi | reverse complement strand
TAGCCACCACCAAGACGCGCCCTTTTAACTCGTAAATGCTCGCGCCGCGAACCGCGCCAAGATAAAGCTAAGATAAAGAAGCTACTTTATTCCCCTTTACGCGGAAATTATACGAGATATATCGTTATACTATTTCACGCGGCTCCCTACGTGAACTTGTATAATATACAAGTGCATATTTATATAAAGGTGCAGATGTTTCGTAGGCTGTCCAAAAAGAAGAGATGTTAGTTTTTGCAGTACCGCTTCTCCACGCGTTACTTCGCAATAAATCTCTTATACACTAATTATTAAATCCGTTTTTCGCCGACATTGCAGTACGTGTGCATTATGATTAAATCTGACATCTGAAACCTGTTAATTTGACACAAAGATCCGACGATGTTTCCAAGCCACCGCGGTAACATGTATGCGCCATTCCGCTTAAATAATCACACGACATTCGCTCAACACCCGTCCGAATTATGCGAGATTCCTTCATAATTCATGCTCCGTCATGCGTTACAACACAGTTCGCGCGACTTGAATCGAGACTTCGTCCCATTCGCCGAAAATCAGAATAAAGGGAAGACATCGGCGAGGAAGAGACAAGAGGTAGATGAACCTGTCTCTGCTCGCTCGCTCGAAGCTGCCTCTTGTAAGGAATCGCGGGCAATTGCCAGTAACTAATTATTCGCGGCTGTCCGGCTTCGCGAGCCGCAGCCAGTCCTTTGGGAGATGCGGAAGGTTCCGCTGCATGGAAGCCTTATTGTGTAAATACTCCTCTTCCGTCATAAACTCCTCTCGCGCTGGTTGTGGTGCAGGCTTCGCGTCGCGGTGATGGTAACGTTTATCCGAGACCTGTCGGCGCCTTTTTACGCTGGACTACAATTAACGTCGACGACCACCCCGTTACCGTCATCCCATATTTATCAATTAACGTGCGAATACGATAGACACCTATATATTCCGCGCCACGCCGCGCCGGTCGGTTTGCGCGCGCGGAATATAGGCGAGTCGGGCGAAATCGATAGGAACGAGCGGTTTCCTGTCGGAGCCGTGCACCGTGGGTGGTTACGTGCCTCCTCCAAGTTCGATGAAAAATTTATGAAGAGTCGGATTTACGGGAGACGGCGGGCCCGCGCGCGCTTAACGCGTGACGGTGGGAACGATGATGGTGGCGCGCGAGAGTGCAGGCTGAGAAGAGAAAAACGTTGGCGTACGAGGAACACAAAATTCTCCTCGTGCCGTCGTTGGCACGAGGAGAGACGATGGAATTTTTATAACGACACGTTTTGCGCCCGGGATTATTTTAGGGACGTTCCCGCGGGAATTGAGCGCGGAGGAGCCGCGCGCGCGCGCGCGCTTCTGCGAGAGTATTCGCGAGAGGTACCGCCGGAAATGAATTCGCCCCTCGACATCACGTACTTCCGGCATTCTTTTTTCACGCTATACAGTGGCTCGCTAATGTGGAAAACATGTTGTGGAAACTTGCGTACGGAGGTGTATTACTTTCGGTTACTTATCAGCGGGACGACCGAGGAGGTGCGTGACGTGCTTACAAAAGCCGCAGCAAGAGTTTTTCGCACCCGCGATAGTAGCACTTGGATCTTTTTTAATGTTTTCGAAACGTGTTGCAAACGAAAGCGTGTAAACACGGAACTTCGAGAGATAATCGATAAAACGCGAATTCAATTATCTTTCAATTGACGCGAAAACGAAACGCCATATAGAGAGTCAGTTGCTGGAAAAATGTCGAACTGATCAAATTGAATGAGTATTTCAATTGTAATTTGCAATTTTGATTCAAAATAGCGCGCACGCGAGTAACCGCGAAACTACGAGAGATAAAATCGTGAATTCGGTTAGTCTCCAACAAAACGTGACACAGGTCAATTGAAAAAAAAAAAAATATGTCCGAATCGATCGGATGGACGTCTGCTGGAACTGTAATTTGTAATTTTGATTAAAATAATTCTAGTTATCTTATATGTAGAAATCTTCAAATAGCGATATGCATATTGCTGTAAAAATTGATAATAAACGGATAACATTGATTGAAACACATTAATACATGACATTGATTTAAAGATCATAGCTTTATGAATCATCGCGATATAGAATTTGGCGCTCGTAAATTCATAATGCCTGCACGGCTATTCGAAATAACGCAGTTACATGAATAATAGAACGTCCATAGATTCTTCCTAGCGTATCCGATATAAGACATTAAGGTGCTAACATGACAGACCAATACGGTTTTACGATACGGCGGAAAAACAATATACGCGCGTTTGATCGATTCGTCATTCCGGATTATACAAGCACAGTTGCGAGAACCATCGTTCGCGTCGATTCTTTTTTGGCTCTGCCGCACGATTCCGTTTTAGCGCTGTACACCGGTATACACCTCGGGGATTTCGGGATTATCCCAAATCCTTTGGCCTGGAAGCAGAAGGATTTCTCAAAGACCGGTGTCGACTAGGCGTCCTTCAAAGGTTGCGACGAGGTCCCTGCAATCTCTCTCTCTCTCTCTTTCCTTCGGAGCACCTTAGCCTCCCTCCTTTGGTCCAATAACACTGAAATAACACCCGCCACGTACCGAGTGTCCGAAAATTTGTGGACCAATTCGACGGCCAAGATAGGATCGATATGAAAGACGTGAACGGGATATGAAGGGATTCTTCGCAGGTATGACGCGCGTTCAAGATTGATTGCAATATCTGCCGGTTGGGATTAACTTTCGTTCGGGGTATTGGCTCGTAGGAAATCTCTCGTCGAAGAACGAATCCAGCTCCAGCGGGACGCCGGATAAGAACCTGAGTTACATTAAATACCAGAACACTTAATGGCGGTTTGCCGAGATGGAATCTTCGCTGTGAATGAGCCCTGTGGAGCGACGCGACTTCCGCCGCGCGACGATTCTTCCGCCACATTTATCCCATCGTCATGATATACACACCGAGACAGCCGTGTCTCCGCCATTGGCGACCATTATCCCCTAATCACGCAGCCTGCAGATACGACCATTAAAATGTATTACGATCGTAATGTGTACGTATACGTGTTCATTGCGACGCGCGCGATTGAGGGCTCGATACCGCAGCCAAGTTCCTTTCTCGTCATTTGATACGCCTTATCGCCGCCGGGCTAACAATTATAGGACAAAGGACTCGAGAGAGATCTGTGCGGTTCGACGCGATCCCCAGTTCGGGGGTTAACCGGAGCGCGTTTCGTCATTGTTTCACGGTGAGGATGGACTCTCATTGTTCTCGTGCAAGCTCCGGCGGGGTTACGTGCTTTCAACGGGGGCGAAGGTAAACGCTTCCAGGGATCCCGCGTCCCGTAACCCAGGGAACTTGGAT
Organism: Aphaenogaster ashmeadi; assembly: GCA_003063805.1. Taxonomy (NCBI): domain Eukaryota; kingdom Metazoa; phylum Arthropoda; class Insecta; order Hymenoptera; family Formicidae; genus Aphaenogaster; species Aphaenogaster ashmeadi. The sequence continues at coordinate 679,494 of NJRQ01000034.1, read as the reverse complement.
GTGGGCGACGTGGTGGTCCGAATGGACGAGGTGTCTACCCCGAACCTCCGTGTCCCGTTGCGTCCCTCATTTGTAGCCTCGCCGTACACATATAGGTCAGTACTCTCGAGATACGAAATAGTGCCGGCGGCGGAGCGTGGTGCTGAATTATTGAATCACTATGGCCCGGCCCATATCACCGCGGCGCAGTAACAAGATTGTACGTCCGCCATTACGCTTCCCGTCCGGATAAATAGCGGTGGACCGGCCGCGGCCATCTGGAATCACCCTGTGAGCGACCACTCCTGGATATCAGATCGAGAACTCTGATTGCGAACGTTCGCTTTGATTGCGGTGATCTATGAAAGCTGTTGCGTTAGATCACGATTGTAACAACCCGGAGGTTTCGCAGTTCCCATCGCAGTTGATCAGTGTCGGGGACAAATGGATGTTGACAACTACTGGTAGTTGCTGATGACCGCAGTAATTTCCCACCATATTAAAACGCGATTTCTCAAGTATCTGACGTTTAAGAAAATGACAGGAAAATAAACAGCAGTAAATAGTTTGTAAGCAACGAGTTTACTTTGGAGATTGAAAATTAACATTTATGAATGACGTTAAACAGGTCTAGGAACAGGGTAAGGATGATTGTGAGGAATCGATGGGCGGTGGTAGCGTGCTATCGTGATGCCGTGAGTTGCTGCATTAGAGCGGAATTTAAAGAAAATATCGCAGTGTTTGCGCTGCTGATTTTAAGGAAGCATCGTCGTCGCCTGTCGATATCTACGTTCCGTAAAACAACATCATTCGCCTAGATTCAACAACGAGTGCAACAATCGTAATGCACTTTTTCTGTGCGTATAATCATGACTCGTTTGAAATTTCCTTAAGTGTACAATTTATAAATTGAGACATATAACAATTTAATTTAGATGATTTACATAGAAGCTGTTAGCGATAATTATCATATTTTTAAAATAATGAATTTAGTGTCTAGCGTTAATCGAACCTGTCCTTTTTTCTTTCTAATTCACATTACTAATACAGAAATAGCATCGTTATTAACAGCAATTTGCAAGTACCAGTTGAATTTGCTGTGCTATGCCAGAGGCGATGATCGATGCACCTCAATGAAAACGTAATTATCAGATTGCTGGGTAAACTAGTTCGGCATACAGTTACATTAGAGAGATTAGAATAGCAATAAGAAAATGTTACTTGCAAATTTGAATGTATCTCTACGTTTACACATGACTGATTAATCTTATGATAGATGTAGGGACGAAACTGAAAGAATCAGAAATCGTTGACGTCATTGTTTAGTATATCAAAAAAGTATATAATAGATTATTGTTGTGTAATATTAAATTGTTACTTCCTGTTCTTTCCTAGCATCCAAAATTCAATATTGGTTTCATATCAATTTCGAAAAAAAGAAATACAATATTTTCGAGCATGAGCAATTTTGGCTTAATTTTCTATAGCTCACTGTACTGGTATTAATTTGATGGAATTGGAACATTGAAGATTATTATTTGCATATTGTATCGACTGCATCTACGTCACAGAGAAACAAATGACTGTTAAAATGATACGTTCCCGTGCATTGTTAAAGCTGAAGTGTTTATTTATTTATTATAATTAATTACGTATGTACCGTTTTATATACGAAATCACGTCATAAAAGAGCTCATCTTTTTCACATCATGCTATGATTAATAATGCAATTCTGTAGATTTTAATATTTTTACATTTGTTAGAGGTAATACGCGATGAATTGGCATATAAACCGATAATATGTAAATCTGATAGAATAATTTGACTAATTGAATAATCCTGCATCAAAACGAAATAACGCGCATCGCTTTAAATACTTGCCGCTAATCTGTTCGGCACGTTACTCATAAATACTGTTAATCACCGACTATTAATTGGAAGATTTGGAGCATTAATCTATATGGAGCAACAATTAGGTTCTCTCGAGAAAACAAGTAGAAAAAAATCATCAATAGTATTTAGCTATTCTATCTTATTTTAGAACGAATAATGTGAAAAGATGATATCTCTAAAAATACGCAAAAATTTCTGATAGAAACTATTGATAAAAAAGAACCTCGTGCGCGGTTTTCTCTCACTGGTGAATAATCATATTATAAGTCGGTCCATTACAAAGTTCTCCAATTTCTTGCGAAGAAATTATTATGCAGACGTTCATAATAATTCCGTGATTGTTTTGTTCAAATAGCTGTCGCATAAATAAGTAATAGAATCAAAATAAGAAAAGAGTTTATTATTCAGCAAAATAATAAAGAGATTAATAGATTTTTCAATCCTGGATTAGCGTGCCATAGTCCCTATGGAGACGTCGATGCATTTGTAAAATTATATTGACATAAACATGAAGATACCATTCCTAGAATTGCGATCCATGCAGAATGGATGACACATTTTAACGAGAATCATACGAGGGCACAATTGTAAAATTAAGTGCATCTACTACGATATTGATTTTTTTCAATTGTTTTTCGCCGAAATATCTTTTGCGTCTGAAGTCGGATCCAGGCCGAGCAAACGGACGCGAACAAAACTTGCTCATTGAAGCAAATTGTTCCTTCGTGTTTGTTCACGCTCGTTTATTCGCCCTGGATCTGATTTAATTCAATTGAAAGATTGAAAAAGACACGGTGGAATTGTATTTTATTCAGAACAGTGTCTGCGAAGATAAATTAAAACGCTCCACCGATTTGCAGAGTAAATCATGCGACAAATACTTCATCCTTCGGTTTCATAAATTCTCGATTCCGTGCATGTTTTATTTCATTTAAATGAGGCACTACGTGGATCGATACGTCAGTCGTGTTGTCTTAACACAAAGCTGCTTTATGTTTATACGGTGTTCGCGCTACAAAATGTATCCGAGTAAATATCCGTCAACGTGGCTGCAAATGCAAAAAGTACGAGATGACACATGAATAATTAACGTGGAAAAATGGTGGCACAGCACGCTACCCAGATATATGACGGACGTGGGATTCGTATCGGTGGCGACTATTTAAACCAACAGTAAAAAAAGAATTAAAGGGTCCCTAGCAGAGATGATATTCCGTATAATTAAACGCGACGTCGCTCTATGTGAAAGTCGGCACGGTAGTTGGCTGCCACCTTCTCGCTTCAAGATACGACTTCTCGGCGTTGGCTTCTATTGATTCATGCCGGCTGGTCCCACCGCAGGGCGAAGACGTAAGGTAATGCGATCAAGAAAAGGAAATAGAATACGTACTGTCGTCGCATGCACATTAACGGAGAAGCCAAAGAGGCACGACAATGCTCTTGGGAATAACGGTAGACAATATCTATGCAGGAATTGCGTTATTTCTTTACACGTAATCTGTGTAAGCAAAGCATAATCTGCATCAACGTAAATGTCTGACACATATTGCGTAATAATCGTTGCTTGTAAATGGTCACTTCTCATGTTAAAAGTAAAAAATGGTCATTTCTCTAAGAAATTATATTTAATTTCTAAACGTTGGCGTGCACAATGAACCGTCAATTAGTCATATTAAAAAATGCAATAATAAAAATAATTGCTCTTTTTTATTTTGTTAAAAATACGTGGTTTCAAACTTAATCAACATAAATCTCTTTTTTTTATATGAAACATCGAAATAGAAAATGATCTGTTTGTTTTCTATATGACCGGGGTTGACCCGGTTTATATTCTATACGGAAAATCGTTCGTGTAAACACTAGCGTATACAATATGTATAGAAATCGCATAGAAGTAATTTTAAAATTTTCGATATCCCAATTGGAATGCTCGACAAATATTTATTGATTTATTTCAAGTAGCAGTGTAAAAAATATTCAAAGTAGAAAGTATATATATATTTTTTTAATTTGTAATGTACATTCAAATGTTTCCAAAATATTCAAAACTCTTCCAAAAACAATTGATTATAATATAAATCGATCAAACACAAATACAAAAGGATATATATAAAATATTCTTTCAGTTTTATTTTTTCTTGATTAAATGTATCCGTAATAGAGAGTCGAAAGACGGCGAGTTAATTAATTTCTTGTCGCGTGCACGTTTCCGGCTCGTTTGAAAATGCGTGCTCGTGCGACTTAACTGACTGATGAAGGCTTTTAAAAAGCATTTAGCAATGCCCCGTCCGAGTCTCTCATTCATCTCGCGGCATTCCAAACGACAGACAGTTCCTGGAGGAGATTTCGCACCGTTTGATGGAAGAAATTCGTTTGCGGCTTGCCTTTCGTTCTTTCCTTCCACTAACCCCGAAGCAGGAACCCGCCGCAAAGAAGTAATAAAGAACCTGTCGGGAATTTGGTGGCCATTCTTCTTCATTGGCGTACTCTATTTCCCGCGGTTCGCCACAATCTCTCGCAGTGATTTCGATATCGCAGTTCTCTCTCTCTCTCTCTCACACATTTTCTTTCCCATATTACCCATGCTCTTTCACTCTCCATAAGCTCTTATTTTATTCGCCAGGATAGATCAACCTTCTTTGATTCCTGAAACGTTCTCGATATCTGTCCGCGTTTCCAACACAGACAGAAATACATACATCTGAAATGATCGAGAGGGAAGTGACAGTTCGATGGAGGCGTGGTTACCCATCGTATTGGAGAAATTGATCGACTGCCGAGGACGTCTCATTAATCTATTGCCAATAACGTGCACGACACTTTAAAGGTGGAGACGATTGCGTCCCTATTTCAATCAGTTTCAATTACGTTATGATGCGAAAGTTAATCAATATTTGCGAGATGCAATATATCTATTGAATAATGATGGTATTTGCCATTTACATATAATTCTAAACTTGACAAAATTAAGCAAGCAAATTTAATTAAATTAAAAATAAATTAAAATTGATACGCTCGAAAAAAGCAAAGGCTATGAAGGTTAATCGAGGCCGTGATTCGAGCAAAATAATATAGGAAAATGTTGTTATAAATACATTAGTTTATTGAAAGACAAACATAATAATTAAAATAAACCGTTAACATTTCGAACTTTACTTAGTCTTCTTCAGAACAAAAGAATATCAGTAATTAAACATCTTATACGAGATTAACTGAGATCTACATTCATGTAAATACATGAAAGTCGCAAGTATAACTTCCGAGAAATTGTGGAGCAATTCTTAACAATGTCATAATTGAAACATACCGACTACAATACACATAAAAATTCGGTCATATATAAAATTAACGCAAGTCACGACTCTAATCAACAAAGTCATACTGCTCATATATCGGTTGCGCCAAATGTAGAAAAATTCCGTTGTGTAAAATAATGTATAAAAACCTGGGTCATACAATTAAAGCCAAAGACAGCATCGTGAAATGTCCAGCGTCACAGATCGAAAACAGAATCTTCATTTAAGTTCAAATTTAATTATTATAATAATTTGATAATAATTATATTCTATATCAAAGAGAAAATATCGTACAATCTACAATTGTGACAAAAATTTAAAACTCCGTTTTTCTTTTCTAAATCTTAGAGTGTATGGATAAGTGATCAATATATAACCATTTAAAAATAAGAAAAACTTCGCGCGAAGCAAAGAATTTTTTTCTATTTCTGTACGTTCAAACGAATGCGAGAACACCATGCGATCCTCGATGTAAAGTTACAGAAATACATCGTTCCAACTCTTATGATATAATTCTCTTTATCGTTGTAAGGCACCCACTCGTGATATTCTTGCAATCCTCTACTTTAAGGCTCCAACATAAAATTATTGTTACGGTACGTACAATGGAAGCTTGGAAGAACGCGAAAGTGTAATAACCGCAGCTAGTACGTTACGGTGTAAACGAAATCCTTGTTGCTATAAGGAATATGAGAAGGAGTTACTATTTCTGTAACTGTTGTTACTATTTCTGTAGCCACAGAAGGTTTACATTGTTTATGCTTTATTAGTCAGGTAATATATGTCACTATTCAATTTTCATGATTTGGAGATGCTAATTTTTAAGTATAATCTGATATGGCCTATACTTGTACCTATATGCTTTTAACATGTATGTTGGCGTATCATTAAAAATACACAACCACATACATTTTATATAAAAAACAAGTATTTTACATTATCCTGCATATTTCGAGTAGCGCGGTGCTCAACAAAGCTCTACTCTGCTATTAAATAGATTGCGCAACGTAATGTAGATATTCAGTATCCTGTATGAGTGCTTGACCAACCCTTGAATTCCTCGGATTGTACTGTATATACGCGTTGATAATGGATCATATCATGAAGATGAAAATAAGGCTGTACAAAAGATAAATTTCGCGTAATTAGCATGGCGAAACAATTTATAGCTTATAGGAATTTAATAGGAAAAACCAAATTTAAGTTAATTCGATAATACTGTAGCTGCTAAAAATTAGAAGAAATTCGCGATAAAATAACAAAGTCGTTACATTTCGATGAATTCGTCAATCGATCGAATTTATTAAAGTCAAATCAATTTCGTCTATCCTCTAATTTAAAGGTTGTATCTCTTCATAGTTTCGAAAGGCTAACTATACTCGGATTTATAAAAGATTTGAGATATTTTATCTTAAAATTATCCAACTTATTCTTTCAGTTTAACGGGAAAAAAAACAAAAAAAAGAGCGTTGTGAACCATGCTCGACGGATTTTTCAGTACAGTCTCGCCTTAATTGCGCCACTTCGTTCTGTAGAGATAAGAGTTGACGCCCGCGTTCGTTCTTTCTTTGCACAGACCGTCCGGAGAGGATTCGCTTACGGATTTTCGTTTAATACGCATTTGGCCCCGCGGGAGCGGAAGACCAGAAGTAGATCGCGAAAAGTTATCTTCCCACTTGCGTCTCTCGACCGACGAGAGCCTGCAGGCACCGCCGTTTCAATTGGGCGGCTCTTCAATAGAAAGCCGGGCTTTTCTGCTGTTTATCTGTCGGTGCCGTGCACACAGCCGTATTTGGCGGACGAAACGAAGAAGAAGAGGGGTTAAGCTGTATCGAGCGCGGGATACAGCTTATTTGGCATTGTCGGCGCCCGGGAATTCGCCTCTTTCTCAAATAAAATGCCACTCGGCCACGTCGTCGCCGCGCGAATTGCATGATGCGCGAACAAACCTGCAGGCCTCTGCCCACCGACGAAACTCGGTGAACCGCACGCACGTAAAGTGGCGCGGCGAAAAGCCGTGCACAGCTTCGTCGGATACCTGTTGACGTCGTCGGTGAGACGATCGTGTGGAGATAAGGGCGAAAACGAATTACTGCCCCCTCGAGCGAAAGATGTCGAAATGCTTCGGGATGCTTCGGTTATAAGAAGTACGAAACAAGCTCTGGCTTTATTACTTTCTCTCCGTAGAGAGAAACCAGCGTTTGTCGCCCGGCGCGGCGCTTGGATCACCGAGATACGTGATACGTGTCGCGGTGGAGCTTCCATTCCATTCTGGATATCAAAAGAGTGATATTGAACGCTTTGTTCTACCTATCTACCTATGATATCGAATTCTTTGTTCTATATTTGTTCTATCCACGCAGCGAGATAGGAGAGTGCGAGAAATATTAATGAATTCCGCTGTGCCAATGGATTATATCGTACTTTGCGCTTAATAATGAATTTCAAGATTATAATCGCTATAATGTTTTTTCGAGGAAATGGCTCCGTTAAATATAATGAGATCGTGGAAATGCGTTTTTCGCAGAGCCGTTATGTTAAAATATATCATTTAGTAGCTATTACAGTAGCCGTCAAGAAGAAAGAAATTAAAAGAAATTCATTTTATTCATTTTACTTCGCAAGCTTCGCGTGAATGATTAAATATATGTTGCGTTTTACTTTTGCTATAATCTAATCCGTCAACTTTATTCAACGGGATGTATGTGTGCATGTCTGAAATTTTTTGCGGTATTTTGCGTTTTTGCGCGCACCTCTGTCAGAAGCATCTGCGGGCCGAAATTTAATGCTTCTCTTGGCTTTTCTATCAAGGCACGATCCAGCTTTTCGCGTTCGCTATCTCATTTAAAAATGTTTTCAATTCGTATTGAATTATCTGCATGTTGTTTATATATATATTATACACTACGATCAATAGCGTATCCGTCGCAGATGTTAAAAATGATCGATAAATCCGGCGCGGGTCCGTGGATAAGATAGCGTTGACGTTCATGGTAACATTTCTTTCGTCGAATGTTAAAAGGTGAGGCAAGATTCTCGTCGCAAAGGAAATGCCAGAGAGCCGACGAAATGCGTTGTGTGCATCGGATAGGCCATCTTAAAGAATGTGACCCGGACGTAATGAGTTTACCTCTCTCTTCCGTTTTCTCTGCTCGACGACAACGTGCGTTTGCATGTCTCCGAAATACGAGAAGGAGATCTAACACCACTCGTCCGTCCGTCCGCGAGCGCCTAATGGATTCAGGTGAAATTATCCTCGCGGAATACCAAATGAGCGGTAAGGACTGTCGTATAATTCAGACTCGTGGGTATTAGGTGTACCCATTTAACGTCACGTCCCTTCCGTTTAAACGCAGCGCCGTAGCTTTCGACTCCCCGGAGAATTGTACCACGAAGAGAAAGAGGTGAGCAGAGGGAGATAGAGGGAGGAGAGAGAGAGAGAGCGGGAGGAAAATCGGGCAGACGGCGGGTGTCCGAAGGGATGAAGACGCGGGCAATCGGCCAAACCAGGGCTCAGGAGTGTGCTTTATGCTCTTAGCTCTGACTTCTGCCGGGCTAATCGACCCTTACTCCCTAAACTAACGTGTAACAACCGCGAAACGACCTGTTTCAGCGCCGGGATTTGGCAGTGGTCGACGAGAAATCGCGACAACATCCGTCGAACTTTATAGTCACGCAACAATCGACGTAATTGCAGGATCGTATCGTTATCGACTATCGAACTTTCTTAAAATAAGCGCCGTATTTTTATGCACAATCATTATCTTCCGTATTTATTGAAATGCTTATGCATACACCTTGTTAGAGGAATATCAATAATCTAATTAAATAGAAAAAAAATGTAAAAATTTATATACATGTATACGACTAATGAATCTTTTAATGAAGTGACAAAGTCAATTGCTGGATTTATACTAAAGAAATATTAAATGAGAGAAGAGCATTGGTGTTGCCCGATGAACCGTCTGACCAAAAGAATATCAAGAGATATGTTGTTAGCAGTATAGTAAATATAAGGAAAAGACGGATAAAGAAGAGTGAGATGAATAGCGCAGGATAATGAGGTGACGAGTGAGAGAATGAAAAATAGTTGTGAATGATGAAAGAAAGAAAAGTGTAAAAAACTGAAGGGCAAGAAATGGCAGGCATCGTGGATGAGACGGCAGAAACTTTAAATTGGCGAAACTCCGGAAAAACGCTCGTACGAACAAAGGCGAACGGAACAATGCCGAAAATCCGGTAATCGAAAAGATTCGCGTTTTCAGTGGAAACGGCTTCGTCGGCCAACCAAACGATCCCCAATTACAGTTCCTCTTTTATCACCTTACATTTCCGCCTGCGTCCTGTAACTATCGTACCTTTTTTTCGTGCATTCGTTAGAATTTGTCCTGAGTTTCAATTTCAATCCTAATTAAACAGCGTATTATCCAATCTCGTGATTCATCAACAGTAACAATTCATTACTTTAAATAAAACGATTCGTCGGAATAGAGGAATTGCCTTAATAAAGGAATTGGCAGATTCGCTATTCGCGATGTCTGTGACCATGTTTCTTTATTCGCAAATTTAAATCACGAAGTTTACATAAAAATACTTTTTAATTAAATTTCTTTGGAACATATTACATTTACTCGACACACATTTAACTATTCTATATTCGTGGATTCTATATTCATGGATTTTATATTCGCGAGTACATAATTCCCACGAAAGAGCGTCGATTGTAATGACATTAAAGATGAACAAATGAAGGTAATAATGCGAAGACAATTCCGATAATTTATTAAGCACAATTTCTGGTTCCAATAATCCAATCGTCTGCATTTTTTAATTAATTTAAGTGACTGCAGACAGATCATTTTACATATATGTTTTCATAACTTACGCAATGCTGTTTCAAAAATATAACGTAATCGGTTTGTTCGCTGAAAATTTTATCTTTATTTTACGATAATTTGTTGTAGATGCTCCGATCACGAGTAACAGCAAATCTCTAGGTTCGTCGTTTAAGTCTGATACTAGATTAGAACTTGGAGAACGTCACGACCGGCGCGCTCGATTAGTTAATTTATGTTCCAATGGTATCACCATGTTACGTGATGCGACGGTTCGGTGACGGGGACGTTAAATGTAATTAACGACTGCTCCGTAAACGGGAATAACGCTTAGGTCATCGTGCCGCTCAGGCTACTAATTCAAAATCCGAGATACCTTTCTGGTGTCCGCAAATGGATAGTAACGAAGCGCGCCGTCGTAGCGTTGCCAATTAACAATGCCGATACTGCTTCACGAATTTCAAATTTAAGCACTTGAATGTTTCAAAATACTATTCTCTGATGTAATCCTTAATGAATCTCAAATGAAAGCGATATATAATTTACTTGTAATTTAAACCATTGAACTTTGACATAATCATTAAAAATTAAGTCATTTTTAATGATTATATCAAGTTCAAGGTTCTGATGGCTTATTCCGATCTTCTTTAATTTTTACGGATTGAGCCATCGATTGAGCCACGATTCACGACAGCTGTTACAAGCACTTTGTGTACTTCGCATTTTCTTTTATTCTTATCGCATGAATACCGCGTAGATATCACAGAGTAAGTAAAACATAAACCCTCGTTTATTGGATACATTACGCCATACCGCGACTACGTGACTACTGCAGTCCGTATGTTCGAATTAAGCAGTGAACAAAACAACGTCCATCGTACAAAAATATGTTTCTGGATTCGATCGACTCTTCTTCGTGATTCATCAATTTAAATCGTCGATGCTTTCGCCATCGCGTCGATTTAACCTGAATCAAAGTAAATTCCTCCGATATTCAGATCATATTTCTCCCCGCAGGTAAATGATCTTTATTGACATATGTACGTGATGCGTGTAAGTACAACCAGCACGGGGTATATATTACGCATACAGACGCACACGCTCCACTTCGCTCCCGTGCGTTCGCGAATATTGAATATTCTAATTACCGGCTCTCTATTTCATTTCCCACTGGATTACTGACGATATCTACATGTCATTGCAGCGCGAGCCCCGCTTTCGCGTCTATACTCCCTCGCGTTGGTTTTTCCCTGCACTATCGTTTTTCTCGCGCGCGCGCGCGCACGTTTTCACGCGCTGCATACATTTTCGCGATCTCGCAAAAAGGGGTTTCGGTTGCGTTCCAGTTCACAGCCCCGTTATTTTCTGAATTATTATTGTCCCGTGTTAACAACGGCTGTTCGCGCGAACGGATATGCGTGCGTTTCGCAGGATTCACACGCGGAATTCGCAGAAATTTCGAAACTTATCACTTGTAAAACAGCCAACGTTGGTTCGTTTTAAGGGGATCCTAAAGTCGTCTGTTTTACCAATCGAACGTGACTATTTTCATCACAATTTTTCTTATATGTATATTGCCTTTATAGATTTGAAAATCCTTTTCCAGAATTAAAGTACATGCATTAATATGTGTGTGCTCAATGGATTTAATGCTAAAAACGAGAAAATTTTCAGAAATTCATTCTTTATCATTTTCTAGTCCAATATGGCGTCAAATTGTGAAAACATTTGTTTGATATAAAAGTTCTGCAACCTATATTTACAAAATTAGAGTCGCGACACTAATAAATTACATGAACAAACAACGTTGAGGTCTTAGAAATAGATTTAGACACCTAATATAATACGAAAAGTTTTGACGAAAATTTATATGCATGTGTGCGTGCGATATTGATGTAGTGATGTCTCGATGTTTTGTAGATCGTATGTATGTATTGTAAATCGTATGTAAGTCGCATTCAGTCGGTAAAGTCAGACGACTTTAAGATCCCCTTAAATGATCGATTCTACGCGTTAAACGCGTGTCTAGCGACCGCTGGACCGCGGTGAATTCAGAGTGATCAAAAGTAGCGCTTTGTATTCCGATGCTCCTGTCTTCCGATAAGGATGCGACTACGCCATTTGATTTGCTCCTTTCAGGCTATGCCTATACGTATGCAACGCCGTAATTCGAAAGCAATAGACACAGTTAGGTATCAAATGCTGTCTAATTTACCTATTTTGCGAGACGCAAGGTCCAACGTTAATAATGATGTATCCGCATCTGGAAATCTAATGTAAGCACGTGCGCATAATAAAGCAAATTGATATCCCATTCAATCAGATATATGCCTAGTAGATGTGGTTCATTGAGTCTACAATCATATTATTTGCAAGTAACATAGACGTTATATGTTGCAGTTACGTGATAATATTGGATTTGATATAACCCGCGATGGAATACTACTCGCAATCACATATGCATACGATAATTTTCAATTTTCGTAATTAATTGCTCGTGTTATTATTTCCTACAGCAAACGATACGTTAAATCTGCCCGTAACTTAAAAGTAGTATAAATATACATTTAGTTGTTAAAAATTATTTTATATATATATATATAATTTTTAACAACTAAACGTATATTTATATATAATAAAATAATTTATATATATATAATAATTTACATATACACATTTTCCGTCATAAATACTTTATCTCTTCTAAAATATTTCTCAAACAAATGCATTGCCTCCACGGTCTTACATACAGGTCTGGAAACTCAGGCCAATTTCGGTGGTGGGGACTGACTGAAGCAAATCTGTAGTTTCTTTTATAGCCACCAGAGTCGCTGCGATCTAGGAGTCATGTTATCGTTTACTACAGTTCGGGGTTAGGGTCACGTAAAACCGTGAGATAAACCGTGAGAAAATGCCGAAAAGGTGTGCCGTTCCGGGGCGTGACACAAACAAAAAATTATGCAACAAAAAATATTGTGTTTTTAATGTGTCGGCCGAAGAAAATCTGCGTGAAAAATGGGCAGCTGCAATTCCGGGCATTCAATATTTAAAGTCACATCAGTATATACGCTGTCTCTTATACACATCTAGATGTGTATAAGAGACAGGTGTTTGTATGTACATATAATATATTCTATCGCACTCAATCGTACTGTGACCCTAGATCGCAGCGACTTCGGTGGTCGAATTTATAACTACAGATTTGCTTCGCTAAGGGTGCGGTCAAAGTCTCACTATACATATCTGTCTCTTATACACATCTAGATGTGTATAAGAGACAGCTTACATACAGGTCTGGAAACTCAGGCCAATTTCGGTGGTGGGGACTGACTGAAGCAAATCTGTAGTTTCTTTTATAGCCACCAGAGTCGCTGCGATCTAGGGGTCATGTTATCGTTTACTACAGTTCGGGGTTAGGGTCACGTAAAACCGTGAGATAAACCGTGAGAAAATGCCGAAAAGGTGTGCCGTTCCGGGGTGTGACACAAACAAAAAATTATGTAACAGAAAATATGTGTTTTTAATGTGCCGGCCGAAGAAAATCTGCGTGAAAAATGGGCAGCTGCAATTCCGGGCATTCAATATTTAAAGTCACATCAGTATATATGCGAGGTATGCAGGTATGTCTCGGGTCCAAGATATTTGCATTAGCTTAATTTTACATTTGCTAGACAGAGATCGAAAGTGTTTGTATGTACATATAATATATTCTATCGCACTCAATCGTACTGTGACCCTAGATCGCAGCGACTTCGGTGGTCGAATTTATAACTACAGATTTGCTTCACTAAGTGAGTCATCCCCCACCATGGGAGTTTCCAGACCTGTATGTAAGACCGTGACTGGCCCTAAATATTCATGTATTATGATTATTAGTAATCCGAGAACGTTGGGTGTAATATCTCTAAGTACATGTCAGTTTTGCAAATATATAGCAAGTACGAAAGCACACGATGATCAAGTAGCGTTCAATGTAGCTGAGAGCAGCAAACTCAATGGCCAAAAGCTCCAGGTTATTACGCTCGAATCCGTCATTTCCATTAATTCTGCCTATTCAGTGTCACATTCCCACGGATTTCCTTTCACTTATGAGTGCCCGAGCAAATATCCTCACTTATCGCAGAGTAGTCAGGGGTTATTACAAAGCGTTGTTACTAAAAAATGAAAGATGTTTTTTTTTCATTTCTCCAACCAATAAATGTTCTGAACAGTAAATTTAGATCGTCGAATAGAGCCTCGAGCTGTATGATCTTTAGAGCTTCTGGATTCTTATAGATAAGGAGTATATATCTATCTATATATATATTTCGCTACCGAGGATATAGAGTTCAATTACATTTGGAAGGCCAACGCATGAAATGTAATATTAAAATAATATTTGCGTAAAAAGCATGGAAGTACGCCCAATCTACGCGTATCTTCTTTTCTTTGCAAATCTAAAAGCGATTCCAAGTCATAGAATCTGGTCACGGAACCAGAAAATCCGTAAAAGAAGGAAAACGTGCGGGGAGCCTGGGGCATCCCGCATATCGCTCGGCTGTGCATACACCTCCGGATGAGCACGAGGTTCGCATACGCGAGGAGAGGTTGAACGTGAGGGGCGCGGGTTATTCTATCATCCATCTTGCAAGCGTTAATATGAGTATCAACAGGACCGCGTTGCGTTTCCAGGCGCGGGCGCTTTAAATAATTAATTGGCTGGCAAAATGGGACGCGCGGATATGAGTTCGGGCCCCCATTCGTTAATTTCATGGTTCATTTTGCGCGCTCTTTTGCGCCTGCCGTGTTCCCCGTCCGCCTGTCCGTGAACGAACGCGACCCCATCCTCTTTTTTCATTACACAGCACTCGGCGTTTATAAATGCGACGGCCTATCGGTCGTACGTAATTCTTGCTGCATGCACTAGCTGCCACATCGGTGGTAATTGTCGACGATTATCGCGCTCATACATTTTCCTTCTTTTTTTGCCTCCCCGTCGCTTCGACAAATGCTACTAATTTGTACCAGCAAAGGGGTACACCCCTAAAAACGTACATACAATACGATGTTATATTAGGCAAAAGTAGACATGTTTTTATTTATTTATGTTTCTATTACGGTATTCTCGCTTGAAACTGATATTAATTACGAGACTCGTGATAACCGATTTGCTCTAAATAGCATTTCCAAATGCAAATAACAAAATTGTTTCGCCAGTCTACTCGACGAAGAGATACATTTGCGCTTTCAAGTTTTATCGTGCAATCTGCCTGCGGTGTGATTGCAACTGCCCGTGTCTTTAATGTTCTGTTTTTACTTAAAAAATACGCTTTCAAATATACATGTCGTAGCCAGATTATTGAATCCGTCTTTTTATAAAACGTCTAGGTGTTTTATAAAGTGCGGTCATATTCTCAAATGATGGTTAAAAATGAAATATTTTACAATCTGACTAAGAATTTTAGTCTTTTTATAAAACACTAACAAGCGACCCGCCACATTATCAAACGCGACGATTTGTACATCGTTTTAGATTCTGGCTGGTTCAGTTTAGTCATTTTATGAACTGTCTTTGTAAAACAGCCATTTATAAAAAATTAATAGTGATTATGTGTATTTCGTTATGTGATTATTCCCAGATGTTGTTTTATCAATAAAAAGTGCTTTTATAGCTTTTATCAATAAAACAACGTCTGAGCATTTTAGTTCAATATCTCCGCGGTTGAAGCAGTTAGGATAGATAATTTTTTTAATGCGGGATTAGCGTTTTATAAAAAGACTAAAATTCTTAGTCAGATTGTAAAACATTTCATTTTCAACCATGATTTGAGAATGTGGCCGCACTTTATAAAACACCTAGACGTTTTATAAAAAGACGGATTCAATAATCTGGCTACGCCATGTATATTTGAAAGCGTATTTTTAAAGTAAAAACAGAACACTAAAGACACGGGCAATTGCAATCACACCGCAGGCAGATTGCACGATAAAACTTGAAAGCGCAAATGTATCTCTTCGTCGAGTAGACTGTCGAAACAATTTTGTTATTTGCATTTGGAAATGCTATTTAGAGCAAATCAGTTATCACGAGTCTCGTAATTAATATCAGTTTCAAGCGAGAATACCGTAATAGAAACATAAATAAATAAAAACATGTCTACTTTTGCCTAATATAACATCGTATTGTATGTATAACGATCATTTTCGGGATCGTTTTTAGGGGTGTACCCCTTTGCCGGTACAAATTAGTAGCATTTGTCGAAGCGACGGGGAGGCAAAAAAAGAAGGAAAATGTATGAGCGCGATAATCGTCGACTTTATAAAATGCCTAGACGTTTTATAAAACGACTGATTCTATAATCTGGCTACCACATACATATATCCGTGCGCGCCAGATGTGCATTACGAGCTCATTCTATGATTTCGCAGACTGATCTTTTGTTTCTGTAATATCGTAACGTATAATCCTCTAAAAAGAATCATTGTTGAAAGTCAGAATCGATGTTAAACATAAAATCGCACGAGCAAATATAATCGCGAATAATAGCCCGTTCCGTAACATGACGAAAATATTTTCGGTAAATATTGAAAAATACGCATTGGCGTACTATCAATTAACGATCGCGATATGAATGAGATTAATATCAACCAAGTGACGGTTATACCAAAATACGACCGACGGAAATTATAATTCGGTCTACAAGCATACGAATGTAATATATTTCACAAAGCGCTTTTTTGCTAAATATTCCGGAGAACATGGGAAGAGTCAGGGCTCGCACATACGCGGTGGAAAAAAGGTGTGCGTGTCGGAAAAAAAGTCTTGCAGTCGACGACGGAGCGGAAATGAAAGTAAGTCCGCAATGATTCAAACAAGCGAGTAACAGATAGAACAAACTTTAATTAAAACTAAAGTTTTAAGAGACACGGAAGGCGGAAGGTCGCGGTGGAATTAAACGCTGGCGAGAATTGCGTAACGTTTCTCACGGGGTGTTAGAGAGTTGCGGATACGGGGGGACATTATCATGGCAGAAAAATGCTTGAGCTAGGAAGCGTGAGAGAACACGAAGTCGACAGTAATTTGAGTAATAGAAAAGATCCACGAGAAAAGGCAAACTTCAATCTACGCGACAATGTTGTATGAGTTGAGAAGAGTATATTCTTCTCTGTTTTCCCAGATATCCCATGCGTGAAATTTGACGCTTGTGATATTTTCTGTTGGCGACTCTGCCAATCCAAACCAATTAATCACTGCGTAAAAAAAGAGTCAAAAACGGGCAAATAATGCAAGCATATGAGCAAGAGTAATTATTGTATTATAAATGAATAAAAACGCTCAAAAATCGCTTTTTTGCGCGTTTGCAGTGATCGCTGTACTTGCGCTTGCCGATTTCGATTCAATACGATAATGTTCGGCGAATTATTCATATACTTTTACAATACCGACAGCCGGTGGCGTCGCGGAGATCATTCATTACTGAAATGATCACTGAGTCCGTTTTATCGACTCGTTTATTTCGAATCATGTCGATTGTGTTCGCCAGCAGAATATTACATTTGCAAAAGTGAAGTTTACACAACATGATTATATCAATACATTCATAATTCATAAACATATTAACATAATCATGTTATGTACATTCGGCGATACATCATTACCGAAGATACTGTAATTGTACTGAAAATGTAGTAAAAATATTGTAAACAGAAGATATTACAATATTTACAAAGCATTATTGTAATTTTGTGTTAAGAATACAAATAGCTCCTTTCATGAATAATTTGTCTTTTTTCTAATAAAAAGTTCTTATTCCCCAATTGGTACGTCGTCCCCGAGAATGCCGTGCGTCAAGCAGATAGAAGAGGGTGAAAGAGTCAACGCGACAGCGCATACGGCAGTATTTCGTTCTGGAATCTCTCACACTCCTGAGTTCATTCCTGGAAACTTTGTTAGAACCGCTTGTTCACTCTATACCTACAGAAACTGCCCCAAGAGCTCCGCGCTTCCTTCTAGTTACGAATTCTTTGACAAATACATAGAATTTGCCGAGCGTTCCCAAATAAAAATTTCTACGTACGTCATCTGCGTCGAGGGGTCTCGGTCATTAAATTATAATTAAATTTCTCTGTAAAGTAATAAATTTCTATTAAGCTGAAGTTCGCTCGAGATTAATCGCGCGAGAAAATTCGTTATCCAGCAACATGCGACGCTCAATTCCGTAAAACTCCTTAATTTTCAATCGCTCACAAACAAGAAACTGTTACCATCCCGATGCTGAAACAGTCGTCATTACATTTAAATTAGACAGAGAATTTCGAAAGAGAATGCGATGATTCCGACACATCTTGCACATCTAAATATGTCGCAATTAGCTGATGCTCGCGGAAGATGTGCTACGCGAATTCCAGAGTTTCGAAATATAACGTGTAATCCCTTTTCATAGTCAGCGCGAACAATCTCGCTCCCGAGGGAAGCTATTGTGCTTCTTGCTACGTGTTGTAGCGTTCAGCATTAACGTTACAATGCCTAACATTAAATAACTCATTGCGGACGTCGGCTAATGCGCCTCCCAGATCGTAATACAAGCGACGAGTAAAGCTCGTCGACGAAACAGACGGATAAAAATCGACGTTGAAACAATCGTTGCAAAACGGCGCGATTGTTCGAAGCGATTCTGCATGAAATATCCGGCATAAACTGGCGATTTCAAGGCTATCGGGACGAGCGATTTGTCGCTATGACAACATGATCATCGGATCTACCGTTCGCAATAAATAACGTGCCGATTAAACAACGGATTTCGGCGAATACATATCGTGTAACGAGCTCGTATCGATATTTGCGCTTCGCGAATTGTTAGTCATTTGACGACCGTGTGTCTTTGTTAATTGGATCGGATCTATAGCAGTATTCTCTTAATCTCTTCCAGCGTGATAATTATATCAATATTATAATTAAACATATCTAATCATGCTATTTTAAATTTTGCTCTTCCTTCTCTCTGCTTCCGATTCATGGTACACGTGTGACTGTTCGGGCCATTTGGTGAGTTTATAGAGCCTAGCGAGCTTAAAGACGCGACTTTGCGCGCTCGTGTTGTTTTTTTTCCGATCGTGCCGTTTCGCTTTTTTATTCAATGTGACGGGGGACCATGCAGTCAATACCGTATAAAGCGCGAGCTACGTGACATGAATAATTCCGACCGTGTTAAAGCGTGACGAAGCCGCCGCCAACCAGCCAATCGGTAGACGAGCGAGCAGCAAGCATTGCAGGCAGGCAATCTTCTGACGCAGAGAATCGGCGTTCTTGCTCTTGGCGAATAATCAATTAAGCTTTCGACGGGCACGCGAGATATATTCCGTATCGTGGCACTGATTTCATTTCCCTTTCGATACTTAGCAAAATTTTTTCTCCTTTTATATTTCGCAGGACATCTAATGTAGTCGGAGATTAAACTTATCATGTCTTTGAGCAGCTTCCATCGCTTTACGACGCATAAGTTATTATTCATGAAAAACATCACGGGATGCAGAATGCATCGCGCTACGAAATATGGTAAACGTTATTTGTTAAGCATGCATTGTAAAGCACGGTCGATCGTTTAGAAACTACGGATCTGCTTGGACTCCCCGAAGGATGTAAACCAGACGCTGTTTTCGCGAAGCGACGTGTGTATGAATAAACGAAAAATGACTGGCGAGCGTCGATTAGGTAGCCGAGCTATTATTCATCCGCGACGTGTTCGCTGCAGACGTGAGCGTCGCGACGCTTCGAGGCATCCATTAATGCGCTCGCTTCTACGCGTCTTTTCCGGTATTTTTCTTTCCTCTCCCTTTTTTCACCCGCTTCCTTGCGGAAAAGCCTCGATTACCGTGGGCGGCCGCGTGCGTCTGGTATCGATATTTCAGAGGTAACGAGACTGCCCGGCCCCGGCGCGGAAAATAGCCGCGCCGATAAGTCGAAGGGGATTAATATTCGACGACGAAATTCGTCACTGTCGGCCGCAGATCTCCCCGTTCCAGTTAAACGATAAGTAGATATTCCTTTC
The DNA here is from genome assembly GCA_003063805.1 of Aphaenogaster ashmeadi. Taxonomy (NCBI): domain Eukaryota; kingdom Metazoa; phylum Arthropoda; class Insecta; order Hymenoptera; family Formicidae; genus Aphaenogaster; species Aphaenogaster ashmeadi. Next base: position 659,463 of record NJRQ01000034.1, on the reverse strand, counting down.
GAACGCGTTTTTCGTTTCAACAGGACCCTCGGCGGTGTTTTCACCGAAGTGGAAACTGTCGGATCCGAAGAGTCGGTGCGCTATAATCACCGTCGAATAATCGAACGCAATTTCACCGTCGATATTTTAAATTTTCAGTTCCCCTAGCTAGCATCTCTATAAGCGCGCGAAATAAATTATTCACGTTTTCCTAAGGCATTCGCGCTGTTCGTATCTATGCCCATTATCTATATCGAGAGTAGAGTGTTTTACTGATTTAATTAGAACATATCACGAACGCTACGTGTTTTCAGGGAATATCAATGGTATATAAAAGTCGCTGAAACGCTATTTGCGTGCCGGCAGATATATATTCGGCTTCTCGAGACTATTCACCGTTCCGCAAAGAATATTATTCATGATATTGCATTCATAACTTATCGTGCGGAAACGAGTGCCGCGATCGAGAAAGAGAAATTCGTAACGCGCAAAAATTCAGACCCGGGGGAGTATCGCTGGTCAGGAAGGGAGGAGAGGCGGAGATCGTCTGAAATAAGATAAGTTGCACGAAAATTACAGAAACCATGTGTCGCCACGCACGCTCGCGAAGCGAAATCTCGCGGAATCTCCGCCAGATGCGCGCAAGGAGTGCACCGTTTGCTTTATAAATCCGCGTATAAAACGCGGAGGAAGCGGGGAAAGATTTCGCTCGCGTGGATATGTATAGTGGAGGCGAAGAGCATTTGCCGAATTTGCAGCTCCCGCGAGTTCAGCTCCAGTTGCCCCGTACTCGATACTCGGTGGGTAGGTCCTCAACGATGGTTCCTCACGAACCGGATTCGCGCTCGACGATCATTCCGCCTGTATCAGCGGCTTCGTCGAAAAACAGATGAAATTCGCATTTTGCGCCACGCGTTTCGCATTCTGACGAGGAATGCGCTTCGCGCCACGTCGACACCGAGCTATTTAATTTTTATCGGCGCGCGATGACCGATCGAAATTTCAGTTTTTGCCGAGGGTGCCGGGCGATCGTGCCGAGGGAGTAATTTCAATTGCAAATGCGCCTCGTGATTGATACCGCATGTGGATCAGTCGGTCGCATTTCCCGGCGACCGTCGCGTCGGTGTGTACGTGTACGCTTGCATTCGCGCGCACGCGGCTATGAATAAATTCATAATGTCGAGAGAGTGATGCGTGGTGCACGGGGCGGCACTTTATCGTGGTCACACCGCACGCTCACCCGAGCGGATAAGATTCGAGGATAACATTCGGCGCGCATGCGGAGAATCTCGCGTATCCCCGCGGGGTCTTTCCTTCGTCATTTCTTTTCTCTATTCGTGGGGAGGATTTTCCTGAGGGCCCGGTAACTCTCCACGCTGCTCGATTGAGTATGCGGTGCGCAAAGCCAGAGAGAAAGAGAGAGAGAGAATGCGGTACATCGCGCGTATCCTGTGCCGGTGGCGTCTAATTCCAGGAATCCTGTAATCTTCCGGACCTTCAAATATGTATACACGCACGCACACGTGTATAAACACACACGTGCAATTAGCATTCACACGTGCACACCGGAGACGCAAATAATTCGAGATCAAAGTGGAAAACGGTAGGCAAGAAAAACGGCGAACGTTAACCCCGCAAATTTGCGTAACGAACATCCCGAGTGCTTGTAAGACGCTACGATAATATTTACCGTCTACGTTAATATTTTACGGTAAATAATAATTGAATTATTTACGAAGTGATCGCTTCTCGAGACCTGTCTGCACGCAGTCAATAATTTGAACACGACGGTTTATTCACGTACATAGTTATCAAAGTAAATAAAATGTAATTAAGCTATGTGTACGTAAGTTTATACAACCTAAAGTAACGTATCTGCGTTTCGACTTTTCGTTTTCGTTGCATTTTCTCAACTATACAAAATTTATTCGTTTAACATCATACAGACAAGAATACCGAAAGAATTTGTCAGACTGTTTAACGCACACACATAACTTCGGAGATAGGAAACTCTATGTCCCCTTATTTCTCGTTGATCGTGACGTATAGAACCAAGTTCATATCCTAAGATAGCGAGATATATTACGCGTTTACAGTCTGTACGAATGTATATTTTTATTCCGCAGAAAAAAGATGCAACGCTCAGACATTCAGCGCTCCAGTCGCTTCAATATTTAATTCGACAGAATATATCGATGAGTACGTGTTCTTGCAAAATATACCTTACAGTTAGTACCATTACACATTACCTACAGAGCGATAATGCTCGAATAACACATTGGAAATATCGCGTCTATATTTAAGTTGACACTCTGAATTGGCAGTAATGCATTCGATGTTTTCAAGCTTTGTAAACAATTGCGACAATGTCATCGTTTAACGTTAAACAAATAAGCCCTAACAAGAAATCAATCAAAATATTATAGATAAGTAAGATCGAACAGTCCTAAAATATAGCAGCGTCCGAGGGGCTATTCACTCAGCTATTGGATGTACACGTGATTACAAAGTACAGTTGATTACA
>NJRQ01000034.1:629132-656810 GCA_003063805.1 Aphaenogaster ashmeadi | reverse complement strand
ATTGCGATTACAAATTATTTTAGCAACGATTTCACGCGATTTCTTACTTATTTTTCTTTGATTACACTGATTACGCTTTTGTTTAATGTAAATGATTTCAAAATATATTGCAAGATTACACGTGATTACGAATTGATTTCACTGTTGATTACACATTGATTACAAATCAAGTGTACACCTGATTTCATTAGTGAATGGCCCCTCGGCAGCGTCAACATAAATACCAATGCGAGTGTATGTCTAAAAAAAAAGATAATGCTCGATATGCAGATCATGACTCTATCTCATAAAGAGTTTGAGAACTGAAATGTTCAACTGCTAAAATTCCTAAAATCCATAAATATATTGGCAACTAACTAGAGAGAGCTTTTTTTTATAAAGATTTGTGCAAACCGAAAAAATATGTGCGGACTAAAGTTTGGCTGATTGACACTTTACGCTTCCTGGTTTAACGTAACGTGTTTTAGCAAGTACGCTGATGCGCTATCAACAAGTCGAAACAACTTTCCTTTTTTTTTTACATCGCAAGTTCTAGCATGCAAAATAAGTATCTCGGTACTTTGGTCCTCTTAGCACCAGAGCACTTCTTTTTACCGAGCTCCTGGCGTCACGAACCGTGTCTTCGTCGAGAAACTTTTGACTTAACATGGACACTACCGTCAGACTTTCATCAGTCGCTGCGCGAATCGTAAATTCAGATTAAAGATTCGTATCTCGGTCGTCAAGTCGATCAAAGCGACTCGTCTCAGAGCGTAAATTCGCCCCTCGTATTATGAGTTTTGAAGATCGATGCGTTTCTGTTCCCGGCGCGTTATGAGAACGCGTGTGAAAGCATGAAAAGCGAATCCTGACGAGTTCGCAGATTCGAGTAGGTGGGAATCTCGTGTTTGTAGAACAGTTTCGACGCTTCTCGCGAAGGGATGACACGTGTATTCATCCGTCGCGTGAATCTATGGAATGCTGCCGTTCTGACATGTGTCCTGAGCGAGCACGAGGCACGCAGGCAAACGTAAGCAAGGGCGGCGACACGACGCTTTGTCGTCGCGCGTACTCGATTCCTGCAAGAGCGACATAGCAGTGGCCGAATATGCCTTTGTAACATCGGACCACGTGCGCATAATCGCGCACAGTACCATCGCAAAATGTAATTTACGGATACACGGCGAAAACGCGGCCGTCAAATAGACACCATCGCGGCGCTCCGGAAGATGCGCAGGCAGATTGTTGAAATTCCCAAATGGTAGTCTCTCGCATGCTGGAGGCAGAGAAACGAGAAACTCGGGAAAATGAAATTCGCTGCTTCTTCTTTATTCTCGGATTTTCCAGGCAGATCAACGCGGCGTAACGCGTGTCGAAAGTTCGTTAAGGAATAAAGGATAAAGTTTAAAAGCTCAAAAAAAAGGACTAGAAAGGACAAAGGAATAAAGAGAAGATAGGAGAGATGTTTATTAATATTAAGAGGCTAGATGAATAATCTCTCTTCATACAATATTAATGGTGTCCCCTCCTTTTTGATATTTTATCTTCTAGCTTTTAACTTCTGCTCTTTATATACTGTTGACGGATTATATACTGTTGGTCCTTTTATCATTTTTATAAAAAGGATGGAAATCTTTTTGAAAAGATGCGATACAGCGATTTGCCTTGTGCATTTTATCTCATAAAGTCTACATTGAATAACAATGTCGGAAAAAATTCCACAGAGTTTTGACTTAATCAAGTTAAGAATCGTCGACAGTAATTATTATATCAAGATTAGCGGGATTTATCCGATGAAAAACTCTATTCCTGGATTCTTCACTTAAGATCGCTCATCATAACTGATTATTACAAGTAGATATTTTCACCGAAGATTCAATATCGCCTATCTCGATTCACGGAGATTCTCTCCGAAGCTCTTACTTTCGAGGGACAATTGAAATCGACCCTTATCGGTGGAACGATAAAATCGACATTTCATGCGAAAAGTTCAGTGATCGTTGTTAACAAAACTGTTGGATAATTATCGTCGTGTTAATGTTGACTGGAGGGGTGTGGAAAGCAAAGTGTTTGAATCAACTGCGAGAATTTGCGAAACGTGAAACAGATCTATTCCGGATTCCGATCGTCGTTTAGTTTCGAGAACAGTTTGCTTTGCTTTGCCCGTGCACTAGCAAGATCGCGTCTCACGCTCGTAACCGCAGAAGCGAGTTTTCGTTTTTGCGAAGCCTGTTATTGTAAAGCGACGTGACTACGGCCACAATCTTCGGGAAAGATTTTGCAAATCCCGGGAAGGACCTTACGTTTAGTCGAGTGCGCAAGAATCGACCTCCTCGCTGTTCACGATTTCACTCTCGATCTACACCACGGTCGCATTTCGGTAAGTGTTATGGCGAAGTCAATTTGATCCCGTTAAACGAATGGCGTCATATTTTGCGTGACCGACATTGCTGGAAGGCAACAGTTCCATGGCGCGAGGAAAATACTAAAACGCTTTTAAGTATTTTGTGAATTTTCGTGTATAATAGTAACGAGAGCAATAACAGTAACGAATAAAGGCGCGTTTATTCGCAACACCGTTATTTGAAAAGTCGCGAACGGCTTTCTTCGAGAAACTCGGACGGCCTCGCGAATAGAGGCAAACTTTAACTTCGTGAAGGGCGCCACTGATTACGGACGATTTAAAATTGATTACACCTTGGAGCACCGCACCCGGGGGGAAGGTCTTTGAATGGCAATAGTGACTTCCGGCCCTCGGGAAATCGAACGTCACAAGCGAGTACGCTCGGACAAAGACCCTGTAAGATTATAGAGTCTCTCAAAACGGATCGACCGTTGTTACGAGCAAGATCGTTAACTTTATAATGACACAATTGATAAGAAGACCGGACCACGTCCCATCTATGCAGGTCACTGCCCGCTAGAAGAGTCGAGCTCTTTTATACGGATCAGAGACTCTCAAATAAAATCATCTTACATGCCCCGCAACCATTTCCGCTCCGTCCGAATCACATCTATTTCGCTATTATTGCGCCATTAGATGAAACTTCCTCGAAAACTTTATTCAACATGTACTTATTCAAAAATTATATTTCATAGTAAATTTAATTAGCAAAAAAGTGCCGTTAAGTATTCAGCAGATTTCTTGCAATCATAATAGAAAATAAAATTATCATTTGTATGATTGACATATTTGTTTATCATCCTAAAATAAATACTGTTTACAATCTTTTCTCTAATTTGTTTATAAATAGAGAAAGCGTGAATATCTAATATTTAATTTTTTTATGCACTCTCCAGGAAGCAAGCTGACGTTATTTGTCGTCATTTTAACGTTAAAATCACTGCAAATCCAAGCGTGTTATTTTAGCTGAAGCTCTTCTTACACATTTCTTGCCGTTTTAAATCATGCCATTTAACACGATTGAACGTATTAATTTTTAATTTACGCTTAAACGTGCTAAATGACGTAACCTAAAACGGCAAAGAAGCGTGAAAAGAGCTTCAGTCAAATGTGTCATGTTTAGATGTTTATGCGTGTAAAAATAATACACTTGGATTTGCAGTGATGTCGTCAAAGATGTCATTTTGACGTTAAAATGACGACAAATGACGTCACCTGTATGATCATAATGCCGATAAAATAAAAGCATTCGTTTTGCATTATAAAAAAACTCAACAGTGTTATTTACACGATGCGTAAAAAAACAAATTTACACACTCAAATGATTGTAATACGATGTATTTAGCTGCACAATCGCGGTAACTTTGTCAAAGAACGCCGGACAGGGCAACGAGCGATATCTGTATTTGTAGGAAAAGCGATGAATTATTAATTGCCTGTTGCGCCGATTGTACGCATAGTGATCGATCAAAACCGATGTCACTCGTCGACGTAGGATCCGCCTGTCGCTCAATCCCGCGATTTTCATCGCGCGTGGAACGGCGAAACGTTTCACCAACTGCGCGCACATATGGTGCACTGGGTCACGGTATTTTTTTCGTTCCTCCCTTCGCGTGTGGTGCGAACAAGTACGGAAGGTCCGGCGCCGGTAGGTCTGGATTCCGTTATCGACGAGATAAGCCCGCGCGCGAAATCGATGCGAGTAAGTATCGACTCCGGATGCGCTTCGATGCATCTCACGATGCACGGCCCGGAATCGCCTTCTCTCTCTCTCTCTCTCCTCCCATTTTCTTCCTTTCCACTTCTTTACCCATTCCCTTCCGCGATTCTCTCTCGGGCTTTCGGCATCGACCGCGCCGGCTGTCGATTCTTTTATGGTACATCGAGTCGTTTATCTTCTCCGTTTGCCCGGGTTCTCACCGCGGCTTGAGTCATACCACCGAGAGGACAATGCGTCACATATAATTGGAAAAGTCAGGATTAACGTCGTAAAGAGGAGCAAAGTGAGGAAGCTAATGCATCTTCCGTTTTCTGTTGTTTTTTAGGGATCAGACGAGTAATTGTCGTTAGGGAAACGGTTAATCGCAGTTTTTCCTTTTTTTTAAAATTTGTCGAACGCGTATTTTTAACGCAGGGGAATTCATCGTGAATGTTTTATTAAAAAAAAAGGTATTCGATGAAATTCAGCTTTTATATAACGCTGATGTAATGGAATTTATAATAATATTTAAACGTTGCAGCAATAATAAATGGTAAAATCAAACGATTGCGTAAAATACGGGCTCCACCTGAATGCGGGATAATATTTTTATGATAGATAAGCGACTGTGTAAAGATACAAAAATAGTGTAAAGATACAAAAATATACAAACTCTCTACAAATGAAACATAATTTTCTTAAAAGCATTTACAACGAAAATAACTCGAACATTGGAAATATGAAAATTTGCGGTATACGGGAAATAGAGTAAAATAAAATTAGAAACTCGTTTTTCATGATCCAACCTACTTATGGCTAAAGCAATACAAGGAGTTAGAAACGGAGAAGGATCCTTATGTAGTTGAGAACCGCGGTAAATGTTCTTCTACTTACTTCCCTCCTGAAGATCCTGAGGTCAATGAATCGGGCGGGCACTGTGCTTTCTTCAATAACGACCACTTTTTTTCCTATTGAGGAAGACGCATCGTACGAGCGCACAACAAAGACGTGACATAAAGTCTCGAAATAGCTCGCGATGTAACGAACGAAACACGAAAGAAAGGAAATCTATTGTTTCATGCGCAGTACAGCAGTGTATTTGCGCCATTTGTAACGATATTAACGAAAAACGGGTAAAACTGCAGAATTAGGGCCTATACGAGAAATCAATTGAGCGGTGGTACATTTTATGTATTTTTACCCCCTGAATCCAAAAATGTTGATAGAATTTGGGGGTCGCTTGTATTTTCTAAGATATCGTCATGAAAATGAGAAAAAACGGTAAATGTTGCGTTTAACGGAGCACTCACCGATTTCAATGACCTTGACTGACACACACACACACACACACACACACACACACACACACACACACACACCTGTCTCTTATACACATCTAGATGTGTATAAGAGATCGCCCTTAATATTACAGCGTTTTTTCCTCATTTTCATGACGATATCTTAGAAAATACAAGCGACCCCCAAATTCTATCAACATTTTTGGATTCAGGGGGTAAAAATACAAAAAATGTACCATCTCTCAATTGATTTCTCATATAGGCCCTAATTCTGCAGTTTTACCGAAAAACGTAATCAAAGTGTCGGTGTAAAATATACTTCCGGTAGAACTCAATTTTATGGCTCTTGGATCGTATATCCTGATTTGACGGCGTCTGACTTCTTATTTTAAGAGAAAGATCTGAAATTTCCATAAATTGGAATTCTACATCAACTATGGACAATTTGTTTATTTGTCCGTATTTTTACTTCATGGATCACGCTAAATAATTTATGTCATCGTACCGGAGTGACTTTAGAATGTTTGCTCTGTACGTTTCGTATCATAAGTGAAGAGGAACCGTTTCTATCATGATACGGAAAGGTTAACGCACTAAAAAAGAACGAGGCGAACGAAAGAAGAGGACAAAGAGACGAAAGGCGAGTCGCGCTCTACGACTCCCGATGTGGTTGCTCAATATTTATTCTCCGGCTGAACGCCATTGGTACGTCGTCGTACACACACGAGGTATACATATGGGGACGACATCCTGTCGTTTAATCGATAATCCGGTCGACCCCTCATCCAGCCTTAAAGGCATTGCACTTCCGATCGCGGAAGGAGGGCCCCTACTTCTTCTCTGCCCTTTGCACGCGTTCGCGATTCACGTTAGTCCGCGTCTTGACTTTTAAGGATGTGTGTACCTAGTCGCGCTTATTTCGCCGGCACAGTATTTTTACGACGCCTGCATAATACACCGTGACACAGGGAATTCGCCAAATACGATGTTTCCTCTTTCCTCTAGAATATTCCGACCTCTCTCCTCCCTCTGCCCTCCTTCATGCGCGATCATCGATTTACGAGGCAGTTCGGAGTATAACTCTGAGAGAGCACGCTCTTTTATTACATTATAAAAATAAATATTCGACTCTCGTTTAGTAGAGCGGCGACGAAACGGGAGGGAGTCTGACGATTCCACTCACACACACACACACACACACACACACACACACACGCGCGCGCGCGCGCGCACACACATTTATATATATTTTCGTCGAATAAAAATATACCCAATGGAGGACGTTTCGCACGCGCGGTACCGAACCCTATTATTCTCCGATGCACGCGACAAAACGACGATGAGAATCGCGTTGACGAGTCCAGCTCGTTGCTGTAATGCCCGCGGCAGATGTTCCCTGTTTTTTTTTATATATCCTAGAACGGTTCGTCTCGTGATCTGGAATCTATTGATTACTACCCCGGCTACTCTCGTGTATTACCTCTTTACCGTTAAGCATTACAGCTGTCACTTGCGAGTTTTAAGGCGATTTCGCTGGATCTAACCGTCTCATTTAATCCTTTTTAATCCCCTTTAGAGCTCATCGTAAATCGCTTGAATGGGTCAGCGATCCTTATGCCTGTCGTTATTTCTTTCATCCTTCCGATACTTGCAATGCTCGATAAATGCATGTTTATAATAATATGTCTATCAGTAAGACAAGTATATCGGCGAATAACTAGTAAATCTATGATTGCGTAATCATATACATATAAAATATTGTAATTAAATTTGTCAGAAAAAAATAATACGCTATAATCTTTAATTTATAAGTGTATTTTATAAGTATTAATTTATAAGTATTTTATAAGTATTAAGGTGTTAAGAGGAATTTGAAGGTGTTTTTGCTGAGGATGGCTCAAATTGGAGCCGAAACGTACTGAAGGTTATTTTTATGTAATTAAAATTTGTAATACTTAAGATGCGTCTTGGTATTTAATTACGCACTGTTATAACTGCGTCAACTCCCAACGCCCTTGTGTTTCTTACTATTTTTAAGTTTTTATAAGTATTTATATAAGTATTGGCAGTGGGCTATTTTTATATTACGGAGAATCGGAGATATAATGTCAATAACCCTTCGTAAAACTCTATTGTTGTAAAATAGTCAATATGTGCCCGATGGTTTCGTGTAATTAGTCGATCTTTCGTATATTACTGATAGCAAAGTCAACATTTGCGATTAACATAACGAGCACAATATAACAACTGCAATATTATTCTTGCATAACATAAACGACCAATGTACATAAAGTTATTTCGCACGACAAAATTTCGTGCACCAATTTACCGTACACACTTAATATTGTTATATTGCGGTTTATCAAAGTTTATCTGTTAACACACACACATACACACACGCGCGCGCGTTAATGTATATATGTAGAAATGTTGCGTAAATTTTATGAATGCCCGAACAATTGGCCATAAGACTGACACCTGCGATATCGACTAATACGACGCATAGGACTTAGGATCTCGAGTTTTCGGTGCGAGACATCTTAGTTCTGCATGACGTAGTGAACTGCCAGGTATGATATACCGATGTTTGCACACGGTGAAGACCCGGTAAGACCCTTGGATGCTGTATCCTTGTTGGATTTCGCATTCTCGATAGGTCAGACGTGGATTAATGTCGGCATTGCGTTGGCCTTGCGCACGTTCCGGCAGTCGGATAACGAAACGAGATGGACGTGCGCGAAAAATCTTCTACCGCTCTGCAGACTGCGCTGCATTTAGTGTAGAATCAATCGCGATGTGTTACATCCACGAAGAGACTACCGTGATTGTAAATATCCTTTTGCCCGCATGCTGCTTGAAAACGGGATTTGGAACGCGAACTCGGGCAATATTCTTTTACAGCTTTCGATCGGACGGGCCGAAGGTGTGGCGAACCGACGAATATATTTTGTTGGTGCGCGATCAAAGATCGAAAACGCATTGCGAGCGAGAGATACGTATGACGGTGCAAGATGGAAGTTGAGATACGTCGAAATCGAACGTATGTAATATATCATAAAATAGTGTTATGCGTCTGCATCGCTATCCGGAGAAATATTGGGATATTTGCGAGATGCTTTTCTAGAAAAAAAAAATTCCGCATTGGAATCGCATATAAAGGGTGTTCTATTTTAAATATTTGTAAAAAAATCTGCCGCGCTAGATCACCAATGCTGAATCGCGAAATTCAATATGCAAAAAACATTACGATGCATTGTAGATTAATAACAAAAAAATGACTAAAGCTATTTCGAGTCCCAACAATATTCGGTTGTACCGCCCGGTTATGCGGGATGTTACATCCATATGTGAAATCCGCGAAACGCTCCTTTGACGAACGCGATATTCACGGAAAAACCGGGCGCCACAAATATCGACGAAATATGGAACGAATACAGGATAGCAAAAAGCGCGAAGGGCCACGAATGCGCGGATACGAATGCGCGCTCTTATCGTAACTCTGGATACGATTATTACCGTTCATATGCCGACGACTAGATCAAAAGTGTTGCATTTCGTGCACGTGCTGGTTTCAGTGGGATATCCATTACTCGCAAATACGCTATCGTAACGAAACATCGGTACTTTTACGAGATCGTACGAGGGCGTCTAAGACGCGAATGCCTTCAGCGTTGTTGTTAGCGTAGCTTATTGTTAGTAGATTACCTACGGTTACTCGGTCGACGACTAACGCTGCGCTTTATCGCCGGCGCATTGTATAAAACGTGGGCGGATATAAATTTCTGTCTTTACTTTACGCACGACGTATTCTCGCGCTTACCTCGCATACGTTTTCAGAGCAGCTCCTGCAGCGCGAGAGCGCAATATCTTCCGCGGCGAAGTCTGTTGGAGTGGAACACCACAACTCTTATAGACGTAAACCGGCGTCTCATCTTGGTTCCCGCGGCGTGTGCAAGTACTCTCTGTATCTCCACCTCCCCGAGGTGGTACAATTTTTGTTTACCGCCCGCGCGGACTACCTTGTGTCGCAGTAAACCAGAAAGATTTAACGATGCATGTCCACTATGTCCCGAAATAGGTACGACGCTACAAAAAAAAAATAGGTTCGCAAAATTAACACGTCTGTAAAAAGACAAAGTGGAACGAATCTTGTTTACGATTGTTACAGGATTCGTTAATGTTTCACGACAAGAGTACTTCCAATTCCACATGTGCGATATTCCCATTCTCCTTTCTCTGGAATATTTTCTCTTGGGACGGGATTAAAGATGCGTGCTAAAAAAAGCAGAATAGGTTCTTCGATGTTAAATTGAAGGGAAGTTCTTCAGAAAAAGTCGCGCGAATAGATTGAGAAATATCCGGAGATTCGTAAAACATGCTGCTTAACGTGCATTGCCGTTACCAACCTCTGAATTACAGACTGTTCTTGAAATATTGGCTCCTAAAAGCACGCAATGCTTCTTTTCCACTTTACGAAAAGCGGTAAGGACGCAGTCGATCGATCATAGTTACGTAATCTCTCGGTCAAAAGATATTATACGTCGAGAATATATTCCGTCACGTTTGCGCACTGAAAAGGAAATGAATAATCCAATCTGAACATTTAATCTCTTTCTCTCTCCCCCCTCTCTCTCCTTCTCACTCTTTCCTCCCTGAGCTCTCTTGACGAGGTCACGAACTATAAATAACGAGTCATACATTAATGACAAATTCGATAACACTCGAGTATCTATTAGGGTGAATGTTAATGAATTTCATGCATTTTTTCGGATCTCATCCTCCATCCGTCTCTCTTTCTTTCCCTCGTTTTGTCGCTCGTTCGCTCCGATTCCGCGGCACGCCATCCCATAGCACTGCTTACGGATTTACATGCCACGCAGGAATGAGTAATATCTACTTTGCATTTTGCGCGTGATTTTGTCAGTTGATGTTACATTCAGCGTATTAATAATGCAGGGCACGCGAGCCAAGTTTATACGCCTACGACACCGAAATCACTTTTTATGAGAGAATTATTGCACGCGGAACGCGAAATGTTGTTTTGTATGCCGCCGCATACATACGAGCGTGTCGCAGAATTGACAACAATAAAATTTGTTCATGAGTGAAATAAGTGAAATACTGAAATGTTAATGTCCTGGCGCCGCAATATTTTTATTTATTTTTTCTTTTCAAATACGATTAGGGTAACGTAACAAAAGAATTCTCATAAAAATTGTACATGAAGGTAATTAAAAATACATTAACACTTCTTATCATCAAATTTGTTAACATAACATGGTTAGAACTATCGTTAAACAAAAAGATTTAAGCATAATTGATAGCAGCGTGCGATTTGCATCCCAAAACAAAGTTGGCCAATAAAGAATTCCGTCTCGAATTTGCATTTCACAACTTTGTTAGGCAACGCTTGTATTTTGCTGAAGTACTCGTTAATATCGATAATTGTTAGCAAACTTTGATTATAGTATCCGTTTATATCGTTGGTGGTTTAGCTAAGAGAACTGACTAGCTTCATCAACGTGAATGCGCTGTAACGTTTACACAAGAGATGATAAGGTGTCGCGAAGGAGTGCGTCTCTTTCTCTTATTCCCGATATCTCCCGGATGACGTACGCGCTGATGGAACATCGTACAATCATCGATGAGTCTGGAGTGCGCGACTCACATTACGAGATAGAGGGCCGCGAAGAAATTTCGATGAGACTCGAAGGCGTCGGTAGCAGACAATAACTCGCGATCGGGAAGTCGACTGCTCTCGCCGGCTGCTACTCGATATTCACGCGAAATAGAACGCACCGCGGCGGGTGCAATCGTTTCAACGGCATTTCGCATCTCTAGAATTCAATATCGGAGACTGACTATCTACGCCGGCGGGCCGACAAAGTGGATGATAAAAAAAAAACGCGTGTGCATGGGGACGTTGGAGATTCCATCGCGATGGGCGTTGCGCAAAGTGTCGATTTCAAAAACGTGATAGCAATCTGGGCCATAATTGGAGCGACGTCATACAGCGCTTTGCGCTGGCCTGACTGCTTTTTTTCGGCAACCATCTCGCGGCTGCTTTCATCTGTTGATAATGTCACCTGGGCACACATTAACCACACGAACCGATCGTAATGGCCATTGACCTAGAGCATAGACTGTGCTATCCCTACTTTATTCGTATATGAAACAAGGTCCAGAAGAATGAGCGAGATAGCAAGTGACCGCGGACTATCTCTGTCTCTATCGATGAATCTGATTAGTTATCGATCGCACAGGAACGTAAGAAAAGGATAGATATTGACCGCGGACTCGTGCTGTCCTTCTTCCACATTAAGACTAGCTTTCGACTTGCGTTACGCAGTCCATGCTCTAGGTCGATGATATAATGGCTAATCTTAACGCTTTGCGGGGAAACTGGTGGTCACGCAAACCGCAGACGCCAGTAATTTGAGTACATCATCTTTGTCAAGATGATGTATACATACCTCATAATTCACATATTCGCGAACAATTCCTGATCATTCGACACCTAATCGTCCAGTGTTTACTGTTGTTGCGCTTCATGTTATTCCATCAATTATCTCTATTATTCGCAGGTAAGCGTTGCGTAGATGCGTAAGCGTTTTCCAGAAAATTATAGATACTGTAGCAAATATTTCGCGCATTCAATATTTACATGCATTAAAATGCTATAAATGAGAGAAAATCCAGCATATCGTACTTCAGATATTCCCGACTAATCAATGCTACAGATTTGCGTTGCAAAATTTTATCACAATCACTTGTTACATGCTGTATTTTACGAACAAATATAGAAACAGTGAATAACAATGCGATAAATATCGATGATATGATATATTAGCTAAAGCGTGGATTGATCCGAATAAACTTTTTAATTTGACTTCAAGTAAATAAGATGTTTATTATCGGAGAATATATATATATATATATATCTCCCCCTCTCCCTCCCTGTCTTATCTTTTTTTAATTTGCAATTTCCATCTTCCATTTACAAAATTTATGTTAAATAAAATACATAGATACTGATTGCATTACTAAGTAAATATAAGAATAGGTTAAATGAGGAACTTCGTTCGTATAATCGACGATTTCATCTTATGAAAGTGCGCAAATATTAACGGTATATTTGGAGTCCAAGATTGGATATGTGCTTATTCTATCACTATGAAATATTTTGTCTGTAAAAGAAGATATCGTTGCTGCCTTGTCTAATAATGAAGAATGCTTTTAACGAAAACAATAACTACAAAGTCGCCTTTAGAAAATCACAAACAAATAATTTAAATTATCAAAATTTGATCGTATTATTCCAAATTCAGAATAATTGATCCAAATATACCCCAATCTCTTTCTATCTTACAATAGGAATGAATAGATAAGCGTATATATGTATAATGTAATTCTGTTTTCGGATCAATTACTAAATTTGTTTCTATGAAAGAGAATAAAGAGCGCGATACACACATCTCCAATTCCGTACGGTAATAATGTATGATGATTTATTAATTCTAATTATTAACATTGCATTGGCCAAATTATAAACTGCAAAATAGCCATTGTTCCAGCAAATAATATAGCAAACGTATAAATCACGCATTTTCGAAAAGAGAACTTATGTACGTACAGTCGAAAAAGGAGATCAAATATAAAGAAGAAAACGCATTTTACGTTTTGTTGACGTATTGGTGTTTGCAATGTTCCCGGCTTATCTTTGTTGCTCAATACGTAAGGGCTGATTTAGTCGATTCCATGTCTCGGCGAATGTATATCGGTCGGAGAGATGCAATTTTACGTTCCTCGCCGAGTACAAAAGCCACCATCGACCATCGACCCCCTCGGCGATATTCTTCCCAGTCTTCCAAGCGAAAAGAAGTGCCCACGAGATGAACTTTTCGTTATAATAGAGCCGTCGAAAGGGTTCGGGGGGGCTGTGACAACAAGTGGCGTCGTAACGAGCTTTTTATAGCGGCTGTGCGTGTGTATGTGTATATCAGTTCTCCCTCTCGTGTGTAAAAACGTGACTTTCTCGAGCACGTGCCTGGCCAGCTGACTCGCACCTTCTTGACCCGCGAAAACAGCTTTTGGCATTGTTTACCGTAGAGTTCTGCAGCGAGGCCGACCTGTCGTGTATAGCGGGCGGTAAATTGGGTTATCACCGCGGGATCGGGTGAAGTATTAACAACTCTTTCGAGCAAGAAACGTAATAACCAAGCCATCGCTTTCATGATAATCGCCGCCATTAGCGTGCGAACTCGCTCCTTCGGACCACTAGCGGGATACTGCGGTTTTTCGTGTTTGGAAAATAATCGAAAATACTTCCGTGTAAATAGCTTAAAGAATTTTTGCCGAAGCGTTACTTGTATGCATTTGCGGAAAATAAAAAGAAACACGAAACGACAAGTATCGATAAAAAATGCGTTTACAGTAATGATAACTTTGGAATATCCGATATAATTCATATGTAATTTCATATTGTCACATGTGTGAAATATATGTGAAATAACGTTAAACTGTGTATGATATTCTTTTACATACCATTTTACATACCATTTTACAAAGTGATATTATAAGTTAAAATTATTTATATTTTTTATCATAGGAAAATTAAAATTTCTGAGTAATTATCATAACTGTATTGCAATTACATTGAAATAAATGAGCTTTTCTAGATAAGAGCACTCGTAAATGCGGGCTTATAACCCGCTTTTGATTCGTTAATCAATAAATGATCATATAGGTAATTTAATTCCCTATTCGCAGCAATAACGAGATATCTGACCATTTATTGATTAACGAATCCGAACTGAAATTTTCGGCTCAATTTACGAGCCCGCTTTATTGATTGCGAATATATACAAAAATTTCGATGGGAAATAACACGAAGCTCAAATGTATTATTATCCTTACACAATCGGACCCACCACGGTAAGAAATCCAAATGAATGTGATCGCGCGGCAACTTCCCATTTATTATTTAATGTTAAATCGTGCAGATGTACGCACAAGTTTCGAAATTGCAAATTTTAAATACAAACAAAATCATAAAATAAAACGCGGAAAGCCGAAGCGGAAGCTAATAGTTATTCAGTTCAAACGAAGCCGCGCGTTTCAACGATATTTTCTCTCTCGCGGCTGTGGAGAACATATTTCTACGTGCGCACAAATGTGCATGTACATTTGTTGTATATTGACGTTCTAAAAGTTGCATTTCAATTACATGTTGCCGGAAAACAGACAATTTAATTAAATCACCAGCACCGTGGTTGTTTTACTGATGCGCGATACCATCGCGATGTATCGCGAGGTATAATTTCGCGGGATGGACAGATGCATTCTTCTGCACAAAACGGAAATATTTTCACGAAAGTGGGCGCGCCGAATCCGAGATGAACACTAGTTAACAATCCGAACGGTATGGATCATCGTCTACGTCCATCACGATAGGAAACTGTGACAGTATAAGGGTGCCGGGGTGACAATCAAAGTTAGGCCGGATATCGACGGCCGCTCCATAAATAAGCTTTTTTTTTTACGCCGAGTGGGTGACGGCGATTGCTTTCGGCACTTTATCGGATATATTGTCTGGCAGCATGCGGGCACCGAACCGACAAATCCGACTGAGAAATGACATTTGAATTATTCGCATTCGATATTTTGTTTTTTTTTTCTTTTCTAAAGCGCCGTGGCCCTTGCCGCAAGGAAATTACATTTTGCCAAACAACGAAAATATTCCGGGGACAAATGGGGCCCGTCACGTTGAGCGGTTTACATTGACGACAATACGAGCATATAACGTCATAAAGGAGAATTGCATTTCAATTTTTTTTTCAACGGAAATCGAAAAGTAAGCGACGTGTGCATATTGCGGCATATTGTCGGCAATGCTTCCGATATTATTGTATAGTAATACAGTACCACATAACCAATGCTTTACATTTATCCTCATAGATTTCATACGACGGGGTACAGTTTTGATACGTTCTAATAAGTTCGAATGAAAACTTTAGCATACCTGTTTGCAGCTCTGTTCAAACATGGCCCAGATAATCACCTGCAATGCAGAAAAAAAGCGTTAGTAAAAGAAAATTTAAAAAATATTCGAAATATATTATTTAAATATTATTCGCGAAATTATGAAATGGTACGACAATTTTGCATTACATCTTTTTGCATTTACATATATAAATGTGAAGCACTCTAATTATAATATCTTTGCCGACTCGTCCTCATCAAGCTTACGTATAAAGCTTTCATAATCGTCGGATAAAAAAAAAGTGAATATTAGCAGAATATCGGATATTTCAACAAGGAATATTGAAGAACCATCCTCTCGTAAATATGAGAAAAAACGCATTTCGTTTTACATGCAAATCGCAATTTCAATGCCTCTGAAATGCAAGCTACTGTGACATAGTAATATAATCTATAGTGCACTGTCTATAGTGTAAAAAAAACTACCCCTTTCCTTTTTCCCACTTTCTTTCGACTATTATTATCGAAAGAGGATTTAGGTACTTCGGCGACTTTCAGTCAAGAATTTATTATAATCGCATTCTGAACGACTTAGGGCTGCAAAATACCAGTTCTAAGGAGGGCTGATTGAAACTCTGGGAACATTTGCCTCGTTGCCGAACTTCGAAGCCAATCGTCGCAGATAAATCGGATTTTGCAGTTAATGGTTTCCTTAATTACCTCATCCGTCGCCTCAGTAGTCTAACGTTTCCGTAATAAGAGCATTGAAGTTTCTTATTTGCGAAATACATCCATATTAATGAAACAATAATAATAATTGTCGAAATCTGTGCCACTTTTATTTTAGTCAAATAATTATAAACGGAACAGTTAAATCTTTTAAATTCGCGAATTTCTATTCTGTTGTAGATATTCCGCGTGATTAGCTCAAAAAATATACTCGTGTTAATAGCTATATCTTTTTGTAATCAAGATTCAATTATAATTTTTTTCACATATGTATTCTTATCGCTACACAATGTCGGCGCGTGATGTACTATTATAAGTGAGAAAAGCAGTTCTTCGCTGTTATAATGGAGTTCTGGGAGAATACCTGCTAGCCGTTCGTACATTATTCGTTCATCGTATGCGTGCGGGAAAATAGGTTGGACTTAAATAGCGAGTTCGTCGCTTCCTACCCCAGCGGCTTTGCATGCACGCCCATGCAAATTTTAAAATCTGTATTTCAGAATGAACGTGCCAACACCCGAAATGGCGTTTTATAACAGCGAGGAATATCCAGTTGATACGCGGTGTACTTTGCGTAATTGCGAAAGCCGTGTACCAGCGGCGTGTAGAAATTCACCGCTTTACATAATGGAGCGTTAATTCGGTGAACGAGTGACCGAGTGCCGCACGCACCAGTTTCACAAACTTCGCAAAAATGAGGGGAGGGAGAGAAAAAAGGAGGGTAAAAGGGGATAATTGCTCTTGTAATGGGAATTTTCGTACCTCCGCTTGATAATTCGCTCAAATGGAACGAATGGGCGCGAGAAACGTAAATTAATCCGCCTTGGTGGCAATAGTCGTGAGAAATTGCGACGCCATCCATTATGGCAGAAGTTCGCCACCGCGTTGGCGAATTTTGTGGAGATTCTAGGCAGTTTCGGGGAAGAAATGTTGCTTAGAGCAACGCCGCAATACGGAAAACGTGCTGTATCGCGTGTTTCCCTCGCATTTTCAAATCCGTCCGCTTGCGTGTGCGTTTTCCGTAAATGACAGACAACGGTGACACGTGTATTTTAGGATTAGTGTTCTCGCGTGCGGCACTCTGTATCTGCCAGCTAGGAAGAACATAAGCCCCATGGCACATACTCTAGCACGTACGTTTCATTCGTTGACCGCAATAAGGACATGCCGCGTCATAACTCTTAGATGTATAGAAAAGTTACGATTCGATAAGCACATTGGACAGAATCGTGTAACTATTGTCTACGTAATCAGACCGAGTTTGCGGAAGCACATCCCGATCGTCAATCGTGGTAGCTTCACAGGTAGATGGTGGAAGTTACGTAATTATATTCAGAACTCAAATGTCATTATATATATATTACAAGGAATGAAGTTTGTCGCCAAGAAGGGATCGAAATACTCCGACGTCGCAAGTAGAATAGTTAATTATCTCTGCGACAAGGACGAGCATGCATATTCAAAGACTCGATTCGCCATTATCCATAAAATTGTGGTATATAAATCATCTTTTTTCAGATACGAGAAAGCGTTATAAAAGAACGCGTAAAATCAGAGTGATAACAGATATCATATAATTTAAATTGATCTGTGTTACGTAACACTGATTATATTCCAGAATCGTCCAGCTAAGTAGCTTTTAGCTCCCGCCAACAATACTCCAAATATAATATAGTAAGATGAATTACATCAGAATAAGTTGCACCGTGGAAAAGCAGAACATAGTTTGAAAGACGTACTTTAAAAAGAATGTCAATGCTTTGACATGGCGAAATCAAACAAAAGAAGATTATGCAATGTACAAGAGATACACGCAGATTCTCTTTTTAGATTAAGAAATAAAAGCCCGAAAAGTCACTCGGCATAAGATTTATGATGCTCATTCTCTATTCCCGTGCATTACTGCAGTTCTCTCTCGTCGCGGCACAAGAATATGCAAAAGTAACTTCTACGGCGCGATAAGCTGCTTCTGTGCGGACTCCCGGACGCTCTGCCGGAAGTATGCTATTTCGGGAAAAGTGCCCGTCTCGCGGTCACCTTTACGCGGCAACGCGCAAACTCGCTCGCACGATGGCACGTCGGCAGCAGCCGTAACGTCGAGAATGCCGAATGTAATAAGGAGTCGCGATGTGGAATTCTGCGGTTCGCAGTATAGAGGTACAGTAATCGCAGATGCATTCGCAGAAATACCCGAGAACTGTCTACCTGCCTAACGGCACGGGCCGCGGGGCCCAATTTCGTCTCGGTCTCGGAATGTCGATCACGCTCGCGTTCGCTCGACACGCCTGCGCGAATAGTTTGCACAATGCAGTCCGTAGTCTCGAAACTACGGATTGCAAAGCGATATTTATTATCCCCGTTCCTCTGCCTCGGCGCTCTACCGGAATTGCAGTGGTGCATGTATGCGCCGCCACGGCGAATCGATGTCTTTCGTTTTGCTCCACAGCACGACGTCTTTGAAAAGATGTGGCCGAGTTTCCAGATCGTATCTGTCGGACGTCCTACTATTGCCGGCCTATATTTTGCAGCGCGCAGATTGATATCTTAATTAACGGTTACACGAAAATCTCGTGCCCTTCTCTATTAGCCGAAGTAAGTCAACAAATTTCCGCTATAAAATCAGGAACCGTCTTAACTGTGAAATGAAAAATGTCATTTCTCTATAAATTTTTTAAATAATAATCTCTATAAATTTTTAAATAATAATTATTAACGATATTAAATAGCAAAGCATTAAAAAAAGTGCAAAGTATTAAAAACATGAAATTATAAAGTATTAAAATATTAGTATAAAGAGGAGTTTGTTTTTAAATGCAAGAATAATTCAGAAATCACACAGTAAATTCTGTTAATATAAATTTTGGCTCGTCCCTATGCTTTTACGTATTTAAATAACTATTATACGTGTTGATATTAATTTAATAACGATATCGGCGATGTTTAAAGCTGAGGTCTACGACGAGTAAAGCCCTCATGTAAAGAGATTAATAATTTTCACCGTGGATCGTTGAGTCACCTCACCTGATTAAACGCCCCGCGATATGCTGAGTAATCGATTACACGGAATGTCATTAACTTGCAAAACCCCGCTACGGTTTCGCGATCATG
This sequence comes from Aphaenogaster ashmeadi, assembly GCA_003063805.1. NCBI lineage: Eukaryota > Metazoa > Arthropoda > Insecta > Hymenoptera > Formicidae > Aphaenogaster > Aphaenogaster ashmeadi. The sequence goes on along the minus strand of NJRQ01000034.1, from coordinate 637,612 downwards.
TATGAATCTATCGTGACACAGCGCGGTGTCATCTTTTATGACGTAATTATGGAGAAGTAATCATACGTTTTCTTACATCGAGAAAGCCCGGTTGCAATAATTTAATTCGAATAATGGTCCGATCCCGTATCGTGGCACAGACCGTATTCACGACCGCAATGCCATTTAATGGTAGTGTCGTTACACGACCCAGCTTTATTACTCTACATATACACCCACGTTGTTACAGCCCATTGAATTTTCATGAACGTGTTACGAATATAACGGGCTGTTGAGGTTTCTTCGGTTTTATTGCTAAGACACAAAGCAGAAGCATTAATATCGTTAAAAATTCCACCGTGACGGTACACGCTTATCAGTTTATCGTGATGTGCCCCATTAGCCCATCTTCATCTGGCTTGACAAAACTTATTTACGTTTGTACAAGTAGATCGTACTTAGACCTAATGCAGAACGTTATACACATGACGTCGATAACTCTGTATTAGATAATCGATCGGGCTGAGCACGATTAGCTCATAAAGTCATATAACGCTCTCGAGATCACACAGCGCCACTTCATCATTACGCCCCTGTCTCACTGTACGCGTGAATTCGCTTAACGCTCGAACAGTCAGAGGTTGCGGTGAAATAATTGAGCTGTAACCAGGGCAAACGCACGCGCGCAAAGAGGTGAGAAGCCAGATCGGTATCCGGATATAACGGAAGTCACTTAAATCGAATTATTATCACACACGCTGGTATACCGCGACGCGTATAAATGATTTGATCTCAGTCCCGCTGAATATCGGAATAACGGGAATCGCGATTGTGACGCGAACTTCAAAGAAAGACCCGTGGATAAATGCAGCATTATTGTTTGTCTCTGTGCGATACCCGGCAGCACTGACAGAACGATTTACATGTACTTCGCATTTGACTTATTTTACAGGGTATTTATTTTTCATTCTACCAGCTTCGCCTTTCACTGGCCAGCAAATTAAACGGAAATGGGAGGAAGTAAAAAAGAAATGGGAGAAACGTGATATCGTACAATGTAATATTATCGTGATACTTATCTTCTGCTTCAAGGATAAATCGTCGTTGCGTAAAAGCAACCTTGCGAAGAGAGGTCTTACGCCACGGTTTTGTCCGTACTATCAATTTACTACTATCTTGCGCAATGGATACACATGCTGACGGTGGAACATATATGTAGCTGTTTTAAAGAGCAAATGCGTGTCGCTGGAGCAATACAAAATCAAGCAGGTCGGGGCCTTCGATTCGAAACATTGACCCAGGGTCCGAGAAAACAGCGAGATATCCAATCTTTCTGTACCCGCTTCGCCACCTGCGCAATGGAAGAAGCTGACTAAAGCGAGCAAGGCGAGCTCGCACGATTACTTGCTTCGTTTCCTACTGTACTCCACCTATTTTCCGAGCCCGAATTCACCGCGCCGCGCCAACAGGCAATTCTTAACTCCGCTATCTCCCGCACCGAAATATACTTAATCAAAGAAGAGCAGAGGCCGAACTTCTAGGCAAACAGAATGTGAATATCACCAAAGGCAGCAATTGGTAAATGATGAAGCAGAGCGCGCACGTGCGTTGCCGCTATTAATAGGACAAAATTGACGCAAAACGTACGTCTGAACTGCACAGTTCTTCGAGTGGGACGTGCGTAATATTAGCGCATCCCTCTAATGCGGCCGGAGATACTTACAGGCTTCTATCCCTTAATAAAATACCGAAACCGCGTCGGATCCGCGACTCGGTGACGTTCCTTCGAGATAAATGCGGGCGTGATGCGGGGCCGCTACTTTGTATGCTCTGATGCGAACACCTCCCCCTCGCGACGAGGTCAGGACTTACTGCGTCGTTAAGGGAGAACGTGAGTCTTTTGTGACGGAAGAAGAGGGATCGTTACGAAGAGAATGTTACATCGATGGTTGAACGCCAATTAATGGTACGTCGCGGGACTTTCACGAGTTCGTCGTTTCTGCCGATGGAACGCTTGAAGAGTTACGGCTACGAGTTACGCGTTCGTGACGTGTAAAAGCGAGCGTTAGAAACGTGAATAGTTTCACAAGCGAAAGAAGCGCTCTGACACCTCTGCCAACTTTGGCCCTACGCTTAACGTTTAATTCGTCAAGTGTACGAATCGACTGATAATTAGTTTACTATTTACATCTTTTAAAAGAAGACGACCATACCTTTTCCCATTTCTACTATTTTGCTAACTTTTCCCGGTTTCTACAATGACATCGCCAGTATCAAAATTCCCTGCGATATCACTGCGTTGCTAAGGAAAGATATAACTATCAAACCTAAATAATAGAACAATGGTTACACGTGTGTGAAACGCACTAGATTCTCTTCTAAAGTCCAGGTGCATTCCCGAGGTACCACTTTACATCTTGCTCCGCAGGCTTGTATTAAACATTTACCCTGTAGAGTACGTGTTTGGACCTTTGCACGGACCACCTTGTGTGCATAGGTTCTCACCCGTATCTCTCTCTCTTTCTCTTTCTCTCGCGTTCTGTCACCCATTCGCTCTTCCACTATCTCTTCCTTACTCACTGTTTGAATAACGAGATAAATTCAAACGTCACGCCTTCGAATACACACATTACCTACGTAAGCTTTTGAGCTTTATAAATTCAAAACTATAATATGATGCTCTAAAATAAAGTTAAATTTTACCAATGAGAGTAATTTCATATTTAAACTGATAGGGAATGTCCAGATGTAATAAATTTAAAGAGGTAAAAATTGTATAATTCGATATTTTCCTCAAGAAGCAGGATTAAATCTAGATTTCGCTATGCAAAAGTTCGCAGAAAGCTGCGCGTAATTTTATGTAACTATTCGCGACCATCTCTAGTTAATAATCTGCCGATACTACGGTACGGTGGAAAGCATAAAAGTGTGAAACGAGCGTGAAATTTCTCGAGCAGCGGATTTGCCGACAATTCTATTTTAAACTACACGAGACTGCGGACACGAAGCTGCTACGTATTGTCTACGTGTAGCCTCTTAAACTCGTGAATTAGAAATGCCGGTAGCTTGGCATTGGACACGAGCACACGACAAACTAGCAAAGATATTTCGTGCAATTTCCTTATGCTGTGTTTTCAGAGGCCAATTGCAAGCAAGATTGCCGGTGCAAAAAGTTCGTTGCATCTCGTTTCTCGGGTACGGCGTGGAGGATTAAATAAGTCGAGAGCGAGAATATTTTGCCCCAATTGAAGAAATCGGGGCGTACATGCAGAATGCCAAAACGGATAACGGAGAACGTCATTAATTGAAAGATACATTAATTAGATAGTTATCGATTCCCGATAAAAAGATTTTGTTAATTAAATAATTCTGTTATGTGACTGATACTACACAAAATTCTGTAACAATGTAAGCTACTATATTATACGTAGAAATAATGAAAACGAGAAAATGTTAGGAAAATGTTGAATATTTCAGTGTTCTGGAAGTAAGAATAGCAAGGGTGCGTAGTGATATCATACAAAATGCATTGTGCACCATTTTTGGAAACAATTTCCGTGAGGTTGCGTTTGTTTCAGTAATATTGCACAAGGGGGTTGTTCCGCAGAAATATCGACCTACGGTCCGTACCCGTCATTTTACGCGAAACTATACTATTGGAACCTGAGCAATGCAATTTTTTTTCGTACAGACGAGATGCAATTTCTTTTCGTACAGATAAGAAAGTACGATGTCAAGAAAAACTGTCATCGCCTATTACCAAGAAATTAATTCATTAAGTTAACAAATTAAACAGTTTATTTTCAAATGTAAAAATTAATATTAATTATTTTGCAAACTGATTTATTTTAAATATAATTACGACGGAAATATAGCTCTTCGTGCATTTGTTGTAATATTTTTCCGGTGCAATAAATCGATTTTAGAGAGAACGGATGCTGTTATGAATATTAAATTATGTAAATAATAAAAGACTGATCCAACATGAATTTAATTCGGAAATTTTCCACAGAACGGTCTTAATGCTACCTTTTCTCTAACTCGGCACTAATCTAACAAGCACCTTAGAAATTCCGTTTCAAATAGTTTCTCATAATGCAATCGCTCTGATGGCACTGCATGTACGCCAATGTCGGAACTGACTTTGCTCGCCGTATCTTCGGCAGTGCAGGAGCCTCGATGCAATTTATGTCTCTGTACTTTGCATGGAAGGATATTTCACCCAAAGTTCTTCCGCGACGGGACCGTGTACCTTCCCTGTCCACTTCTTTGGCGTGTGTATATAAAACTTTCGTCTAACTTCGGCTCGGTTGCGAAGCATCAATATTTATACATTTATCTGAGATCGCCAACCTTGGAAACAACATCAATTCGCAAACTGCAGCTTGGTCAATGACTTCTCCCAGCGTCTAGTAATCGCATTTATTTGATTACATAAACGCATTATCGCAAGTATTTATGCAAAGCTTTATAAGACGTTCATTATCGCCGGCTTATCTTCGTTTCCTTAGCACGGAGAAAGATGTATTACGTGATGATCTTTACAATTATTTCAATAATTTATTAGATCAACATGAAGAACATGTTGAACAAAGTTGTTAATTATCAACTTCTTCGGCGATAAAGCACCTGGGTGCAAAATTTAACTTAGTAGTTCGCAGTTTATGTACTTGCAAAGTAACATTTGATTTCACACTATATACACAAAACAGATAAACAGAAAATCGAAGTCGGATCAAAGGCAATGCTTTGAAGTTCAATAATTGCTTTCGGTTATTCGAGTGCCACCAACGCAAAAGACGAAAAGCTAATTCTTTTTGCTAGACGTTTTCTTATGCACTAATAAAAATATTATTATAAGATCTAACTTATTATTATATCATTTTCTTGTTGGATGCATATTTTGAAAATTATAACCAGAGGATGCAATGGAAGAAAAATATTTGATTTGCTCCAGAATCGCGGAGATGCATCTGGCGTTAAGCCAAGTCATTTTTCTTTCATGATAGCTGGTTGATGCGTAATTTTTATTGTTCGTGCGAGAAAAAAAGGAATAAGAAAACGTGAATCAGAAAAGAAAAATGGCAGCAATGAGAAAAGACAGAATTATTGATGTTATCGCTCTTGGCGAGATTAGATTTGTTACGAGATAGTATCTCACGCCGTATTTCACAATTTTCTCGTACATAATACATAAACTAAGATAATTAAACAATGACAAGATATTGAAAGATAGACGAATTTAGAGCATCATGGCGAGTTACGTAGACGGTGCAGCTTAAAAGAGAAATCTACAAACTTGAACGCGTGTAAATTAAAAAGAAAAAAATTACTTGGAGAAGTTGTGTCTCGGTGTATCTTTGCATTTTCCTACGAGACGTCGTTAGAGGATATTCAAATTTTACGCTCTTCGCTTCAACGATTTCTGTAGGGTGCGAGTTCTAGTTGGATAAGCGTAGCTGGAATGAGAGCGAATAGACGGCGCACAAACGAATGAAAACGGAAGCCCGGGAGGAAATACGACCGAAATGTCTTTTTGTGGCGCTAGAGGAGAGGTGGATTACAGAACAGTCTAAATAAAAGAAGCTGATTACCCGCTGCCGCGGGATATTTCGAAGGTCGGTGAACTCTCGATGAATACTTGAAATCGCGGCAGCCTCGTGCAGCCTTTGAGCGACGGAAGGAAGTTGCGGCGTAAGTATCCCTCAAAGGGGTAGTACTAAACCACCTAAAGTTCGAGGCTCGCTTACGATCGAGGACTCGGATCCATATTCCACGCGAGCTTGGTGCTTCGAGCTAGCAGTTAAACTTGTCTGGAACTTGGCGCCCAAATGCGCGTGATAAACGATAAACGGGATACGCTTCTGCATCAATCGGCATCGCCGTCAGTGATTGTTCATCGAACTCTAAATCATGGAATTTTTACGCCTTCTGTAAAGGATCCCTCAAAACTATCGTGCACTATTAACGTACAAATCTTCGCATTACGAAGTCGTGTCAAAGCTTAGCTACCAGACAACGCTATACACGCTTTATTTTCACGTATCTCTTTATTTTGTCTCTGTTAGTGTTTTTATTTGATTTAAAACAAGCGTAAACCACTAGGTAGTGATTTAGTAGCAACATCGGCTCTCGATTTTATTACACGACCGGTTATCACCTTACGCAAGTATCTTATTCCGTCCTCTCTATTTCATTGCGGAATCGGAAGTTCGGTCACAAATTACTGTAATTAATGTCGGCCATTATCAATCGCAATTCGATCTACTGTTTTACCGCGTAACGTTGTAATGCGAAAAGTTTTGCGGCGGCTTCAAAGAGAATGGTTGTGTAAGTGCTCCTTTGAGCGTTATAGGTGCCGGCACGATAGCGCTGGTTTTACGTTTACGTAAGTGCTATGCACGTCGTTGGCAAGAATATGCATGCGTTGGCAAAACGTGTACACAGGAAGGCTTAAAAGGAGCGGTCCTCCGAAACTACTAATATTAAGTTACTAATGACATCGCGTATGTGGGCGTTAGCAACGAGCGGCTCGACTTTCTTCAATATGCAAGTCGCGCGATGTTTACACGGTACGCAATGAAATTACATCGGGAGTAAGTTGCAAGGCTCCGCGAGGCACGAATTAACTGAAGCATTCAGCGGTGTATCGTGTTAAAAGAACGCTTTATCATGGATAACGTTGAAACAGATTCTCATTATCTTGCAATAAGCCTTTTCTAATTGAGGCGCGTCGACAAAAAGGGGTTCCATACAAGCCTACGATACATCACCAGCTCTAACGTGAATCAAAATTAATACCGAAATTAATATTTGAGATTAGAGAGAAAATATTTGTACATATCGTGTGAAAAATTGAAAAAATTATTTCGATATCGGAAAAACGAAACCCCCGCGTGCGCACACACATACACACACATAGGCACACATACATACACATTGATCGCATGATATACATCCAAAGTGTTAGGATCATATTACCTGTGATTTAAATATCCATTCACTATCGCATTTACATACATCATGCACGTATTTGCGAAATGATACGATTCTAGAGCGTTACAGAGCGATTTTATTCCGCAGAATTTTCCCCGGGACAGACTGTGAATATACGTTCTCCGCTTCCGAATTCACCATCGTGAGTAGCATACACGTTTCGCAAATTTGAACTGACACGTGCAATACGCTACATGTCCGTACATACATACGTACTTCGTATACCTGAGCCACAAGACACGCGGCGCCGTCTGTCTATGCATTTTCACGGAAACGCTAACTATTCTGCATAAATTCTTTGACGCAAATTGCATATTATCTGCTTAACATTACTCAGTTATACCGCATGTAATATTAAACGGATACAGATAAAGAAAGTCCCGCAGCAACTCATAAACTGTAAACCTTATCTTCTTGTGCGTACTTTTGAAAATTTAGAGGTTTCTCGTAATTACCTTAATTTTTTTCCGATATTCCGTGACTGAATTTAATTTCTTTTTGCTTTGATTTAGATAACAAATCCTTACGAACGCAATAATTCATCCTTCTGCAGATATAAGATATTTCTCGATTAAGTGATCCGCGCAACGATAGAGCCAGCCGAATAAAAGCTCGCAAGATGCGGTTAAGTTTCGCGTACAGATTTCTATTCAAGACGAAAATGCGGTTTGCCACCAGAATAATGCGGGCGATTCAAAATCTACGTGCGATCCAGGAGGCGACCGGAGAGCACAAAAGAAAGTTGGAAGGAAACACGGGAGGAAACAGGTGAACGGTCGGCGATCATGCTTTATCGCGCGCTGCGAGACTGTTCTATCCAGCTCCCGATAACGATAAAATGCCTGTTCCGGAATATTCAGTCAGTCCGATGATCCATCATTCGGCGCGTTCGAGCGCACGTTGTAACATGCAATCCCTGCGCGCAATGGTGTGCACGCGGCCGAATGCGGCAGGGAAGCTGAATCGAGTGGAAGCTCGAGGAGGCCTCTCTAGCCCGTCGCTGGTTGGTTTTGCTGATGTTGCTTGGCTCTCGTTGCCGCCGTACTAACCGTCGTCGTCCGTCGGTCTGATACGAGCCACGTCTCGGCTCGAATAGAACGCATAGAAGCGCGGTCGGGTTACATATAGCCGGCCCGGGCCGGCTCGTTTATCACCACCTCCCCGTGATGAAGCTGTTGGGTTAGCCGGGCCTCTCTGCATAAGCAAACCGACCGCCTTATCTCGAATCGTATAATGTCTTGTTAGGCTTCACCCGCGCGACCACTGGGAGAGCCCACGATATTTCGGACAAAAATCGCTCTTTGAAGAAAATAGATTGTGGCTGGCAAACGCCGCATTACTTTTAAATGACAGAAGTTTAAGGCAAGATCTTAATCGAAATTTTGCTCAAACTAGTCGGTCCTAGCTAAAAAATGTCTGCAAAAGAAGGAGAGAGAGAGAGAGAGTAGAGACATCTAGATGTGTATAAGAGAGGCAGCGAGACCAGAGGTAACGGGAGCGCGCGA
>NJRQ01000034.1:605061-623620 GCA_003063805.1 Aphaenogaster ashmeadi | reverse complement strand
TACCTTGCAAACTATCGGAAAAAGAAATACATTTGTTATTCCGTCGCCAAGCAAAACTAATGACTGTAACGCTCTGACGGCTCAAAGGGCAACCTAATGTACAAGTTTCAGCTGTCACTCATAGAGTGCAACTAAATCGTATTAAGATATTGGAAGATTCCATAAAATCTGCGGGTTCCATATTACCACCTTCTCCTCTATTAAATTAAAAATTAATATGTTCAATCGTGTTAAATGACACGATTTAAAACGGCAAGAAATGTATAAGAAGAGTTTCAGCTAAAATAACACGCTTGAATTTGCAGTGAGGTCGCGTAAAAATTATTGAAAGTCGCGAAATTTTTAAGAAATTCCGATATTTGACGTAGCTTTGCGCTTACGGTTAAGGATTCATGGATGCAAGCTTACTCGTGGTTGGGTCGAGTTTTGCGAATCGAGACACATTTTTTAAATTATAATTATCCTTATATTAATCTTCATTTATACGAATGGTAAAGAAAGTAATGGGGGATTGCGTCAAATTTCTATCTAATAAAAAGAGTTGCGAGGATAAAAGTTTGCGCACCACTGACCTACATCTTCTGTATTTACTTTTGTCATCGGTTTGGAGTAAATTCAGTGAATTTTCATGTAAACATATCACAAGAATCACTAATCGCAGAGTTGCAGCAGTACAAAGAGAGAGAGAGAGAGAGAGAGAGAGGAAAGTGCGACAATATCTGCAACGCAAGCTGAGCAGTTTGGTGAATTTCCTACACTTTGTATCTTACAGACGTTGCATGTACACTGTTATGTCACTTACGGAAAGTCAGTCATAGCATTTGTTTCGTATCCAATGTTGCTACTGCTCTTCAGACTTTGTAACCCATTAAGGGGATCTTAAAGCAGTCTGTTTTACCGACATTTTTAAAGTTAAGTAATCTTTTAATTGGCTTTATAGAAATGCAAAACTCTTACATATACAGAATTAAAGTACGCACGAAAATCTACAGCGGACGATCGACTTGATATAAAAAACGAAGAAATAATAAAAAATTTTACTTATTTTTGGTTAGGTTGACGACAATATTTGCTTGATACGAAAATTCTACAATAAATATATACAAAATGAGATCAGCCTGCTGGTCTCAGCCGCGCGTTGGTCTCATTTTGTATATATTTATTGTAGAATTTTCGTATCAAGCAAATATTGTCGTCAACCTAAACAAAAATAAGTAAAATTTTAAAGTAATCTTTTAATTGGCTTTATAGAAATGCAAAATTCTTATACAGAATTAAAGTACGCACGAAAATCTACAGCGCTCGGTCGACTTGATATCAAAAACGAAGAAAAAAAAAAATTTTACTTATTTTTGGTTAGATTGACGACAATATTTGTTTGATACGAAAATTCTACAATAAATATATACAAAATAAAACCAGCGCGCGGTAGGGACAACATGTAAGAATAATATCGTGCAATTGGAACTAAGATTGAAAGCCTATTATGAAAGATTATTTTAAATGAAAATTTGTGCGTATGTATGCGTGCAATATTGATGTAGTAGTATGTAGTGATGTATCAATGTTTCGTAAATCGTATATTGTAAATCGGTCGGTAAAGTCGGCTCTCGCGTCGGAGTTCGGTCTTCACCATTGAACTATAACCATACTGGAAGGAGCACTGCCGTACTCCCTCCACAATACCAGACGATCCGAGAGAGATAGTTGAAGAAGGACCGTGTTGTCTCTTTTTAGCGTAAACTATCGTGGCTGAAAACATTCGTCGTGAGATGCAGTGAGATGTGAAGTGCACGATCCAAAATGGGGAGGAGATGCTGTATAAAAAATTGTTGTAATACAGTAGATAAAAGGCCGGATTTGTCATTTCATAAATAATAAAGTTAAAATATACGGGGTGTGGAAAATGCTTGCGAAGGTAAATGTTCTCAGAATGGGTAGTATATCGAGTCACGTGATTGCTACAGTTGGTTAGACAAGGCTAGCACGATACTTCTTCAACTATCTCCCTCACACAGCTCGGATCGCTCGAGAACAAAGGAGTGCTCCTTCCAGTATGGTTATAGTTCAATGGTCTTCACTGTAGAATCCCCTTAAGGCCCATGGCTAAACCAGTGAGGTTAGCAAAAAAACAACGATTAGAAATAGGACCGGAAAAAACATTTCTGACATAAAAAGCACAGTGCAAAAATCAATTTTGCAACAAATTGTTATAAACAAATTATTTTTTCTTGCATAATCGGTGAACGATAGAAGAAAAAGTTGTATATGTTTCTTTTGTAACTTTTCCCGCGGAATCGATTGGCGTAATCAGTTTCCCTCTGCAGTCAATATTTAATAATATTCAATATTTAATAATTTGTTTGTTAACCCTTAATGGGTTAATAAGATAATCGCAAGTAGTATAAAACATTTAATATATTTTAAAGAAGTATATAATGAGATAAAAGGTTAGTATATAAAATATGCAACTGGTATATTTGTAAAATCTAGAAAGCTGCAGATAGTACGCTGTGATATAAATTACAATTTAAAAGTCTATTGCGATTTAATCGTTTTAATCGTTAAATGCGTTGAACATATGTACTCTAATGGTAGATTTAAAAATTCACAGTGTTTACTATCTCACGGGTATGATCTTCATCCGATTATTTTATCTTTAGTTCAGTTAATTGCTTATTACTCATGCACAGCGATAGATAATAAAAAATGCACAACAAAAACAAATTAAACAATAATAAGACCGCGTAATGTATAATACAAATTAAAATCTACTATTCTGGTTTAATTCAAAATTCTGCGTTTCAAAACCGAGATTAATCTTCGTGCAGTTTGTTGAACTAGAATATTCACACATAAAAATATTATCGAGCACTAAGATCCACACGGAAAGAATGATTTTGTCGAAATACCTAAAAATTTAGCCGGATACAACTTTGAAAATAACTTTGTTGAATTATTAAAAAAATTGCGTAGGACGCCCAAGCTAGTTGCTGAAATGTTAAAATTTTTCGCAACAGTATCATTATGTTTGAGTGTCCGGCATAATTATTTTGATGGTCCAACAACGTTATTTTCAGATATGTATCTGGTTCAATTTTTAGATACTGCAGCAAAATCGTTCTTTCCGTGTAGTTATGACTGTTTAGGCTCTTCTCGATTTTAATTTGTAAAAACAAATTAATTTTAAGTAACAAATATCTTTCACAAATATTAAATCCATCTTTTATTTATATATTAATCCTCCCTTCTTTTGACATAATTGCATAAAGCAAAATTGGTATTCACAGAGTTCGCATAATGAATTTCGTGAATTCATTTTGTGAGCAATTCCTCCCGAGGCTACTTTGATTATATTCTATCGGAATTCTTATCACGGGTGCATGCAAGAGACGTGTTTTTTTTTTTTTTACACCACAGGTCCCTTTCATGCATACGATATGCTTTGATCTTCCATTTTCCAATCATGCATCGATCGAAAAAGTATTGCCAATTCCTAAATTCACAACGACGATAATAATAAATATTATTAACTAGTTAGTGGAAAAGCAAAAGGTAATGGATTAATTAACATTTTAAATGTTCTCTAAGCTCCGCGTGAGATTATCTATCAGTTAACATGATTACGTGCGCCCCCACGTTGATGAGCTTTATATCTCGTTAGCTATCACTATCCTGAAGAATAGCTAAATTCTCGATTAAGAGCCACTCTTATTGTAACGATAACAATGTAAGTTAACAGCCTTCGTGAGCGTAAGCGCGTCCGTCACGAGCCACCGGATTCTTTTCGGTCGAGCATTCCCACGAGCGAGGGAGCCTTAATTGTAATTAATGATACCGGGAATTAGATTCGACAGTAGTTCAATCCCTCTGGAGAGGGAGCCAAGGAACGCGCGGAGCACTTGTCTCGTATTTAATCAGATTCGAGCTGTGCATAGCGACGAGACGTCCGCCGAGTTGCACTCGATGAATTGGAGGGCAATCCTCTCCTCTCCCTCTGTTTCTGAGAAGTTTACCAGTGGTGTCGGAGAGATTTGCCAGTATCGGATTTGTTGAAGGATACACCGCGAGGATACATACGCGAGAATATTATGCTAAATCGATTACGAAGATGGACTTTAAGCTTTCTTTATGAGCGACAGGATTTGTGTTAAGACCGCATTAACGTAACGTCCGCTTCGCGATTATAAGCCGAGACCGTTTCCGCCAGCCAACCCCGAGTCCGGCAAGTAACAGGATCATTTCCTTGCTAATGGTATCGCGCTTCGAAGCAAACGTTTTTGCGAGGGGCAGAGCTGTGTCACGCACGAATCCCCGGTGTTACGCTTTGAATACCCGCGGCCTTATCTAGGCGTCACACGTAGGTGAAGTTTGTAATCGGTAAGTGGATTAGCCTATTCGGTAATTTAAGTTCATACGTGTTTCAGAAATCTGTGAGAAATTTCGCGCCTTCGTCTGCCTAATAAGAGCGTCGTTAGATAGTTTCGCGGCAGAGTTGATGAATTTAATCCCGCGATTCTAAAATTTCACAAATGAAGAAGAAGCGATTTAGCACACGGAAAAAATAGAAAAAAGAAACAGGAAAATATATGTAGATATCGAAATATAAATTGTGTCCCCGATACTTAAATAAAATTTTTAAATTAAGAGCAATAAAATTTAACGAAATCACTCACTTCTGTCAAATATATATCAATAATTTACAAACATTATTTTAAGATTTAAAAAGAAATAATGAAAATGGAAAATATATTTCTTAATCATTCTATGATTTGAAAACTAGGGAAAGAATGTTATATGCTTTCTAATTCATAGCGTGATTCGGAAATTGTTCTAAACAATCGACTTGGATTCAATAATTCGCATTTTCGAAAAAATCGTGTATTTGGAAGCAAGCTTAAAAAATATGCAATTTTATTATATTCTTAGTTACGTTATTATATCGTAAAATTAAATGAAAAGGCGAAAGTTCTATGAGAGCTTCCTTCGTAAGGTTCTATAAGGTTCTCTCGTAAGAATTTCAAGATCTACCTCGAGAGAACATTAATGCGATGCCGTCATTCGTCCTCGTGCGCTGAAAACTTAAAGGATTCTCGAGATCGTGAATAAACCAACTGTACTGAAGGCGCACTATCGATCCGTCGTGACTGCTTTTTTCAATAGGAACAGTTTACAGAAATTTACGATAATTAATATGAAAGCTGTTTCCATTGGTAACCTGAGCGTGTTGTACTTAAATATATTACACATGCTAAGGTCCCAAATGCTCATTAATACCTGACGACATTGTTTTAACTTGAGGTTTTTGGGCGAAAGCTCGATTGATGCTTGTGTCGCGAAAATTGCTCGCCTGTTTCATGCCATGACGAAGCAATTCTGAATAACTGACGAAAACAGGGAGATAAAGTTCAGTTTTGTCATTGTTTCGTCACCGTTCGCGAAAGTTAGTGTTCTTTAATAAGCTACAACAGGGAAACTATGCGACGCACGGCGACATGATGATAAATTACCGTGTTCGCAGCTACGTCGCTCATTATCGAAATTTTGCACGCATGCTTGCTTACCAGATTCTAGTGATTCGCGAATACGCTTATTAATTGTATCAACACGTTTTAGAGGCGACGAGGTGCAAAAACCGACGAGGCGCACGAAATATTTCATATGAACCATCGTGACGACACGACATTGTGAAGTGCCATATCAGTGTTCTTAAAATGAACGTCTAAAATAAGTAAATAAATGAGAAGAATGTATCGTGTCGTTTTACGAGTTAAGCTCGCATTGTAGCTGATTTCAGTTATATTACTTTACTATATCTTGTACTTTGTATTCACGCTATATAGCACATATATGCATTAAAGTTAACTTAAATTAATTTGGATGCTCCCCGATAATAAAGAAATTATCTATACTTGAACCTCGCAAATATTATATCAAATATTATCTCGTATGTAGTGCAGCTCCATCCTAAGAGACATTTAATTAGCAATATCACGTCAAAGAAACCTTTTTTTAGAATTGGCTCATTTAATCTACGATATTTCAAACGTCCAACAGGAATTTTTAGCACATGAGTAATTCAAAACGAAGAAGAACGAGCGGTTAGTTATTCTCAGTATTCACAATCCAAGAAGCCTCTATAAATAGTATTTATAAGCCTCTATAAATAGTATATTTTCTACTATTCGGGATCGTATCTGAATTTATCAATAATTACATAGAAAATATAAATAAAATGTCAGAAAATATAGAAATTTTCCTTTTCAAAATAGACTACGATTCTAAAAAGATTAAAAGTGTATATCGTGCGAGAATAATACTAATTATGTGAGTGATTAAATAATAAATTCAGCTTGCAAAGGCTAAATCGACAGTATGTACGATTGTATGTACGAAAATCGATTTTAGTAACTCAATAAGTAGGCATGTTAATATGATGACTGTTGACGATCAACTGGATCATCGCTAAATTAGCGTCGTGATTATCCGCAATGAGCGCCGCTCGACCGAGCGTCAAAGGATCGTAAACGTATTCAATCTCGAACTAATCGGGCGTTATAGGGCCGACCTGAATTCTGTGTTGCTTAATTGCTGGTATTCTAGATTCCAATAAAGTCCGTCAAGAACCTACACGTTCCTTGTCAGAGTGGACGACTGATGGAAAACCGCATGAGGATTATTATAAAATTACTAAAATCGTGTAATAATAATTCAGGACGAATCTCTCTCCGTTACTGAATTTTTCATACTCAACTTGACTCTACTCAATTAAATGTAATATTGACAATGTCTTTCTATTTTTAACAATGTCATGATTTTTTAACTCTAAAGAATACAACTAAAAATTAGAGTATCTCAAAGCATATTATAAGCAACTCTTGACATCATTTAAATATTTAAATCTGCATCTTACTGCTGCTACATGTATAAAGCCAACTTGACCTATTAGTAAAGTGGCATCAAGCGCTCGTTAGCAGAAAGTACAATGCTACATAAATCTCGATTTTTTCAAAAGATCCATTTCGTTAATTTCCTGTTTAAACATATCAACTAGCGGTGAGTATTGCTGGGAATCGGTTTTCTATTTGTTCACGTATTTGAGTATTTATTGTGGTTGCGCTGATCATCTTAAATGGCTATTAAAAATTATTAGCGCAATCACAATATCGCTCTAAAAGTACAATGGCAAATTCTTATATATCCAGGTTACGTTTGCGTCGATCTCATATCCGTCGAGAAGCATTGTGCAAACTCGCGTTTGCGAGATAATCGACTTCAGAGCATCGTGCAACCACGCGAAACCAGATATTCAAGGAAGAATTCGCGTATCACGATGACACGCTGCGGAGTCGATATTAATGTGCGGTCAACGATATTTGACCATGCATTTCGCCGCGAAATCGAAATTACGTTGCATAACGGGAGTTCGTAGTGCGTTCAAGTATCGCATACATTAATGCCTCGCAACAGACAATTAAAGTTTACGAGCTCGTACGAACGATCCTTTTTGTGGATCATTCAGAATTTAATGAGGAAATTCCTAGGGCAGTGTATACGACTGCAGGGCACGTGGAAAGCATTTAGCCTTTGTCCGTCTCGGAATTGGATTGCGGTCGAGGATATTACAATGCCGATTGTCACTCCTTTCGAATTCTTTAACCAATTAGACTTGCTTCAAATGGTTCCTATGTATTATTGCTGTTCATTCACACTGCAAATCCAAGCGTGTTATTTTAGCTGAAGCTTTTCTTAAACATTTCTTGCCGTTTCAAATCATGTCATTTAACACGGAACGTATTAATTTTTAATTTAATACGATTAAACGTGTTAAATAACGTAACCTAAAACGGCAAGAAATATGTAAAGAGAGCTGCAGTCAAATGTATCATTTTTAGATATTTATGCGTGTAAAAATAACACGCTTGGGATTTGCAGTGCAGTTGTAGGATATTTAACATCTTGATAAAAAGAAAAACCTTAAATTAAAAACGCGTTAAAGCAAAATTTATTTCAAATTTAAAGCACAATATCTACGTGCTTTTTCAAGTTTAATTTGGCAACTATTGTTAACGCTTCGACATTGTGAGAAAATATAATTTCCAGACTAATGCTTAGATGAAAGGGGTGACGGTAGTATCCTGGGGCACATTCTATGTAGGGAAGTATTTCGTAATTCACGAAAGTTCGTAGAGCTGACTTGTGCAAGCGAATCCGGCTTCTAAAGCACGCATCAGCGAAGGAGTGTTGGCGGGTTATTGAGAATAAATAGTCTCTTAGCTGTTATCATATCGTTACATAACTATCAACTCGAGTTACGCAAATGAGAGGAGAGGCATTTCGTGACGAGAAAATCCGAAAGGATCAAATATATCTAAAAATGAAATGGAAATTTTGTTCGGAAATCCGATGCGATCGAATTCGATACCCTGTCACATAGTACAGCAATTTATGCTCTCATGAGGAATGTAGTGTTCAAGTACTGAATTTCGAATAGAAGTAATAGCTATTTTAAGATTTTATCTAGAACACCAAAATCAGTTTTGAAACAGTTATAAATTAACAATATATATATTTCTACTGAAATCATAACAACTCTAAAAGACTGCTTTTCAATCTTACGTCTAAAACTCTGCTTTTCAATCTTACGTCAAGTTATCTTTTTAATCTGTAAATATTTAACCACGATAAAAAGCATTATCTCTTATCAATATCTTTCGCTCAATTCTTATTATTCTTGCCATTCAATTAAATCAAATAATACGATATTATCTGTTCCTGAATATGAAATCATTTTCAAGGTGTCTCCGAAGCACATAACTCCTGATTGAATTTAATCTACATGCAAACTAATCGACAGTCTAATCCAAGAGTACCCACGCATGGGTCTTCGAGTTTCCTAAAGACAGTCAACCATGAAGGATCATCGTTAGAACTACAAACAGCGGTACGCAATTATAGGGAATACGAAGCGTGCACCTCATTAGCGAACAAATCCGCAAAGCCAAACTGCGAAGCTACTTAATCCTATAGTAATATCAAGCGGGTAAGGCCTTAGAGGCTCATACTTTAGTTAGGCTGGAGTCGCGTACGCAATATTACTCTCCAGCTTCAAAACTTGAAATTTCGCGTCGACTGTGTTTGAATGAATGATTTCGATTGGAGTATTGGCCGACATTTTTGCACAAAAAAATTCTCGTTATCCAAACATGAAATTTTTGGTGAAACAAGAGTAAGATAAAATATTTCAATACGGCACAGTTATACCTTCCTATCGCTATAGTCAATTCTCGATTTCCAATGGGTAAAAGCGCGCTGGGATATCCATTTCGGTTCGGCAACTTCGTTCTTTCGTAATAATCGAACCGGCGCGGCGGTAACGCCGTGACGGAAAGACAGCCGCGGTTGCAATAGCGAAAGCAGTTTGGAAAGTCAAGTGTCAAGCGGATTGATCCAGAGTTCCTACTGGGAATATTATATACCACAATTCTGCAATATAACGTCGCGACGTTGATGGATATAAAAAGAGAGAAGAAAGAAGAGCAGATTCGCGGCGTCGAAGAAATACCGACTGAAAATCGAAGAAACTTATTCGCGCGATAAACAGCGCTGTTCGAACGGTAACGAGATTCGCCCAGTTACCACTTTCCGTGGCCCTTTCGCCTCATCCTTCTTTCTCCTCCGTCATTCCGTCGCTATCCGTGTCACTCCGTGATACAGCATTTATTCACGAACTGAGAAAACATCGAATCCGTAAACCCGCCCCGGATCATCGGACCAGCATCCGCGATCTCATCTTCGCGAGTCACTGGGAATAACGTCATGTGATTGCGCGGGGACGGACACACCGCTCGTGAATAACGAAGGGCGCCGTCAATCTTTAACGAGGAACTCGGACGGGGAGAGAGAAGATCCTCAACGACGAAATGAACATCGCACGCAATAATGCAACTCCATTGTTGCGCCCGGATTAGACGACCGCCGCGTCGGCGGACCGCTCTGGAGCGGGCTCGCCAAAATGGCTTTACACGCGATCGAAGCCGGTCCTCGCTCGTCCCTTAGTCCCCTTAATCGGTAAACGGACAGAGGCCCTGCGTAAATTCGACCGGACGAGCGAATGTCCCGGTAGTTGCTTGCAGAGCGATCTTCGCCTCTGGTCGGCTTTTTGAATAATTTCATATCGACCGCCGAGTATTATGCCACATTAATGGAATACTTGCTGTAATACGCGTATATTTCTTGCGTATATCTTCGTAAAACGTTACGCGAGGTTGGCTCATCTCCGACTATATAACGGCATCATGAAATAATCGTGAAGTCTCGTATGTTCTTCACCGGAAATTAGCCAAGGGAAATTCGTCGCATTTATCTCGTGAATATCTCAGCTAGTCTACGTGACTGCAAGATCAACACTGGCTTCAGTTAGACGAATCCTGCGCGAAATCAACCGAGCGTCTGTTTTAACCATTTTGATATCGCACATCTCGATTAGCAGGGAATTTTACTGTACGTCGGTTTAAATACGTACCCAGGCATGTAGAGAATTTCATGTGGAGGTTTCGCTAATTACACAGCTTTATATTGCAAGGAAACTTCTGCTCCCATATAGAAATTGCTCATTATTATTAAAAAGGCAGATTATATCTGTTCACGTGGCTATCCGAATAACGGTTTGGCATCACGACGAAAGTAAAACGCGCAATTACACTTGATCCGAGTTATCAGCACGAAACATCATTCACATAGCGAGCGCTACTACATTCCGTTCTTGCTCCGATTTGCCTAAGATAGAACGCTTAATTGCGCCGCACATATACGCTACACGACTTCTTAAGAACGTAAGTACAATGAATAGCATTAGTGCGTGCCGAACTTTAGCTTTATGAAACCGGCCAAATAATAAATCGATAACGCGGTTAAAGCACAACAAACGTGGCGCGATATTTCCAGAGCGCAATTCGAAACTCCAGCAACGCTGTGCTTTGTACCGTTTGTTCTCCACTGAAAACCTTTCGCCTCTCCGCATGAACGCGAATACTCGTCTTATTTGTCACATGATATTCGACGCGTCCGGAAAACGGCGCCACCGTAAAAGACTGAAATTCGAATCGGTTCGATACGCAAATATTTTTGTGTCGATACGGGTCGCGAGCGAGAGAGAATTGCAGGAGAATCGTAGTGAGAAGGAAAGTAAAATGGGTATGCGTAGTGAAGAACCGACTGCTTTTTCACGGCGCACGTGGCAAACGTCGTCAAACAACATTTTCTCGCCTTTTGATCTACCGGTGAATACGTCGCGCTAAAGAAAATCGAAAAAGCTTAGCGACACTAAGGAAATTGTGTTAATGGCTGAACATTTTAGCGTGTATGTAGAGCATATATGTACCAAATGTATTAACGGAAATTAGCAGATACGAGTCGCGGGTGTGTGGACACCGTTTTGCCGCTTGTCCATGCAGTTTCATTTTTTAATTATACGTCGGAGAGAGTTAATTGCGGTTAACTGATTAGGCAACTCATGCGCGCTCGCTGAGCCGCGGCTAATGATAATTGCGCTTTGCTCGTGCCGAGCGTGGCGGTTAGTGGCAAAGTGCTTCGTGCCGTTAGTGCAGAATGCGAGAGTTTGTCATGCGTGCCGCGTGCTCGCTTAACAGTTTCTACTGTTTGCGGCAGTCAATGGTAAGCGTCGCTTTACGCGCCCAAGTTCGGGCCAAGTGAAGCCCGGATCTCTTTCTCACCTGACGCGACGCTCGTCTCGCAGGCGGAGAACGGCCCGGAAATCCGTCGTGATTCGTTGAGTGGTTGCTCCTCTCGAGATAACGTCGTCTCTCCGCGAATCAGGCGGCAAAAAAACGGCCAAATGGTCACGACGTAGCCGGAAGTTCGTCAGCCTGGATTTCGCACGTTCGAGAAACAACGCCGGCTTTACTGGCTGACAAACGCCGTTTCTTCCGGCGAGCGATGTAGAAACGGCGCGTCGCCCAATGAGGACAATTCGTTCTCAGCACGGGTCTCGAGAGCGAGCATAAACGGGAGTAAACTGCCGCTGAATTAGGTTGACGAACTTCGAGAGCGCGGCGGCGACGTCGTCGGCGTTCGAGCACCCAGCACTGTGTCTGCTAACGACCTTAAATTATGTCGTTACAGCTTCAGGGAGCTGCGCGATATCACGTTGAACGTCGAATGACGGGTTGTATTGTCGGCTTATCTCTTCGCGCGGACGATGTTTTCCGTTTTTCACAACACGCATTTCGCGTTTCAGATACAATTATATATAAAATCGCACATTAAATTTATATTTTGAGACTAAACCGTTCAAATATAATCAAATTTCATCAATAATTGTAAGAGAAAAATTTATGGCTCTCTCCCTGTCTTGATCTTTTTTAGTATAGGTACTCTTGCACTGTACAAAAGTTGCATAGTATAATTACAGAAATATACATCTTCGTAATAAATCGTGCAATTTTTATATCTATTTACGTAATTTTATTTTCTGTTCTTCACAAATAATGGAAAATATATGAAAACCATTTCGTTTTTAAAAATTTCGTTTAACAAATGCTACCTAATGTGAATACTTATGTACGACGTTTTTCGTTTATATATTTTTACACCCGATTTTCTTTTTAATAGATAAAATACAATTAGTAAAAAATAGGTCAAGAAATAGGTTACGTATTTTTGATTAATATCGTATCTAGAAAATTTATTTCTCTGATATTACATTAAACTGAAAATAATTTTCAGATCTGTATCTGGCTAAATAATTATGTAAAACGTTCGAGCTGGTTGCTAAAATCTTTTGCAATATTATTATGCTTGAGCGTCCTACATAATTTTGATGATCTAACTGCAAAATTATTTTCAAATCTGTATTTAACCCAATTTTTAGATACATCAGCAAAACCGTTCTTTCCATGTACGTATACCTGTCAGGCTATATCAAACATCTTTATCATCGAAGAAAAATAGATTCGTCGCTTTTAAATCTCTCTACACTGAGAATAAAAATTTGTTGAAAAACTAAAATATTTAGTCCGATATGTTCAACTAAAACATTAGTTGGTTTAACTGAACATTAGTTGAATTAAAAAGGTATAGTTCATTTTTTAATCAAGAATTAGTTAATTCAACTAATGTTCAATTAAACCAACATATATTTGATATAGCCTGACAGGTATACGTACATGGAAAGAACGGTTTTGCTGATGTATCTAAAAATTGAGTTAAATACAGATTTGAAAATAATTTTACTTACCTGTGATAGTCGACAAGAATAAATTGCACGTTTCTAAGCATCGCCACGAGATTTACCCCTTATCGTCGAAAAGAGAATAGGTTCGACGCTTCCCGCATGCTCGCTTACTCGCTCATGTCTCGAATACTATCGGCGATCTCACGTATCATATAAAAAATCGTGCCTCGGTCGCTCATTTATCCCGGTTTGACATCTTTGCTGATGGCTCCGTTAGAAAATCCCATAGGGCTACACTTCACGTGCGAGCGAAATCGTTACGTATCCGCAATGAGCAGCAACGAGAGCTACTCAGGGCACCCCGGAGGGTTAGTTCGCGTATATAGATCCGGAGATTGCAATGCACCAGCGTGCAAGCGAGAATGAAGAAGCCGCGATGGATATGGAAACTGAGCTTTGATGTTTGATCCTGGTCGGTATTTCGCGAATTTTCGCGTAGTGACACGATTACACGACGAAATATAGCACGCGACTGACGGTGCCGGCAATATTCGAGGTAGTAGTTTTATGGTGGTATATAAACCGCAAGAGATATGTCAAAAATTAACTTCGTGTCGCTGATCCCAGTATCAATGATTAAGAGACCGTAGTAATATTTTACATAAGGTAATTGGGAGAAAATGTCAAGCCCGATTCAGAGAATTCGTTTATAAGTTTATAAGTAAACTATTATTTTATGTTCATTTTATAGTGTTTTCTAATACTGTAATTCTTTAAATAACAAATACATTTATTTGAATTAATCGAAATATATATTATTTCTTTTATAAATTAAATACAAAATGTTTGTCATCTTTCCCCCCCCCCCCAATTACCTTATATGAATGCTACTGCTGAATGCTACTGTCGAAGAATGCAGGAAAATGTATCCTCTCTATATACACTACGTAGTCATGTAATTGTGATCGTTATTCTTTTGATTGTCGTCTCAAAAATGTATGAGATGCTCGGAATCTTGGAATGAAATTTTAAATTGAGCAGTGATAGTGACATTTTGATAAGAGACCAACTAAGATTGTAGCTGAGCTGAGAAGTGAAACGATTACTCACGTAACACCATTAAAGTATTGTATGATTGTCGTAAGACACTCACAACCTCTAGCACTTTTATTTCGAATATAGAAGCTGTATATGAAGTAGAGGATCGATCAATTCTGTCACAGGTCTGCCTCTTTATTTGTATCATATATCAATGTTTCCATTTTTCTTAATATATATTTGTGCGTCAAAATGACGAGAATTAATATATATTAAACTGCCTTTAAATATTAAATATTGATTGATATTTTTACAAATTTAGAAAATAGACATTGAATTTTCGAAATATATAATCTGTTAAATATTAAATGTAAATAAATATGTTCTATCGAATATTGCAACATTACAGTAATATTACATTAAACGTGATGTATTAAATATATGTATACTCAAAATCAATGTTCTTTTATATATCAAGGTAAATTCCAGAAATTTTATTTAATTATAAAATAAGATAAAAACTAAACATATTATCTACAGTCAATAATTATTTGTGACTGATTAGCAAGACATAATTCGGTATAAAGAACAAATGTACACATTTGGACACTAACAGGACATGACAAAAGTGTCGAATTGTAAATTAACGAATAGAGTTATAAGTTAAAAGAAACTTTGGTCAGTTACCTCTTGTAACGTTCAAAGTTCGACATGTCACGGTTGATGATATGCCCGATGAGAAATGATGTGAGATCTGAAAGGAATAATAAACTTTCCACACAGTGCTGTCAATATAAATTTTTCATATTCCCGATATACGCTTTTATGAATTTTTATGTCAATATAAATATCTCGTTATTATGCCAATATGCAATCAAAATTATTTATCTATATTAAGAATTATCCCGAAAATATCAAGTGTTTTATAATGATTTTTAATATACATGTAATTAATGTAATTAATAAAAATATTTGATATTTATAAAACATATAATTCTGGTTAATTAAAACTGATTAATTCTAGCAATGAAATTATCTATATAAAAAGTTCTTCCGTTTTGCGAAATATTTATTATATCTCACATTACTTTATTTTATTTTAATATTTATTTAAATTATATGTCGATTTATCGGATGGTCGATAATATGGATAATTAGGCTATGAAAAATTAGCTTAAAGGTGACACATTGTACAAATACAATTAATATTTACTATTTCTTATTATTTTTTATTGACGAAATTAATTAATATATGATTTAAATATTTTACTAAGTATTTCTCAGCTTTGCATGTGTACGTGTATTTACAATATGTATATTTAACAAATCTCTGAACATTATCTTCTCATATTTAAGTCTGGAATTGTATATAGGGAGAATCCAAACATATACTTTTTTAAAATTCTATTTTAAAAATATTTAAGAAGGCAAAAGAAAGCGAAATGAAACAAATAATAACAATTTTTCCTCGTTCTATAAACATTAATTTATTTTTATTTTGCATAAATACAATACCTACACATGTTGCTTTGATCTTCATATCGTTTATTTCATAGATAATATGAAAATATGATAAAGGAAATAAAATTAAATAAAAAAGACGTATTTTAAGAACATCTCAATATCTTACTTTTTATAATTTTATATTACATCTTTTTTTATTTTTCTTTGAACAATAAAATCGAAAATCTAAATAATTATAATATAGTTGATATAAAAAAATTACTCACAAATAATATTATTAATATATTGCATCCTCATGGTATTTTCAATTGTCTTCTGAAAATTTTGTATGCATATAAAGTACTTGGTAAAAAATGATAATAACCTTATCGAATTTAAAAATAATTTCTCTTTTCTAAAAATTATCTCATTATTGTTTATTATTTTTTATCGAGCTTACTCTATGAAATATTTCTTATTTCTACACATAAATTTCCATTTTTTTTATTAATGCTCATGAATTTGTTCTATAAATTTCAGATATAATTAGTATTCCGCGTATAATAACATTAAAATGTGTCAACAAATAATCGATAGAACGAGTTCTATTTTATATATGAATTGTAAGAAAATGTGTCTGTTCGGACACAAATTATACATAACAAATCAGCAGATGGTTAAATATATTCCAGAACTAAACGTTCACATTAATCCATCCATTTTAGGGCAATGGATCTGCGAGATATTATTATAATCTCCGACCCAGTTTCTTTCCGAAAGCACATTTTATATACATTTAATAAAATCTTTCAGATTATTTTTACCAGAATCAAATCCATTACTAAAAATTAAAACAACATATAAAGTGTCACTCACGGATACGATGTGCGGCAGCAGGATTGTAACATACGAATCATGTCATATAAAAAAATAGAAATACATTCAAATTAGAGCAGCTTCCAAAGTAATTAATATCTCGAAAAAAATTGTTGCGCATGTTTGAATCTCTTTATTCGATATTTTCAAATACCAAATATTTATAAATGAATTACTCACTCCATAATTGCTTCACCACCCGTAAATGCTTTCCGGATCTTTTCTTCTTTCCATAGTCCGTGCACTCACTCGCAAAAACGCGGTTAATTACGATCGCACGTGCACTAATTACCGGAATGCGATGATCGCGCAACACTTTGCACAGCATGCCTGACATTAACCGTACGCGATGTGCTCTTTGTTACACTACGACAAAAGAATGATTGCGTGATAGATGTACGATTGTGCAAAGCTACAATCCGCCAGACGTCTCGTAAATAAGTCAAGCGTACGGATCTCGGACGGTCAACGATTTTAGAGAGATCTACCGATATATAAATACGTGCTGCGCGGTTAAATAATAAAACGCAGGTTAAATAATAAACGCATTAATTACGATTGTAAATATTGATTAAACGCGACGCGACGCCACGCGACGCAATGCTTCGTCGACTGGTCGAATACGAAAGTAGCGTTAATAACTTCGGCGATATCCCATAATACAATGCGAGTCGAGTTAACGGTTAATTAAGATTCAACGTATTGTCTAGAAATATACATTCGACAATCAGTACTACGATGTGCGCAATACATTTCACAAACGCGTAAATCGTGCGAGATACATGTATTATTGGTAAGCGTTCGATATATCACGGCTATTCATTGCTTAAATTGCTCGGTTCAGCGATTCACGTTCTCAATCCAGAAACGATGGGCGAGTTAGTCGGGAAAAGAGTTCAAAGCACGGCGCGAGATTTATCCGAATCCAAGCGTCAAGGACGTAACTCTATCAACCTAAATATGGTAGTGAACCGGCCGATTTGTAATTCCCCGAGTAGCAATTAGTACACGAAAAAAAAAATTTGTTAACTTGACTAAATCTTTCAACTAAATAAAATTTATTTAGTTCAAGTATTTATTTATTTAACTTAAACATATATATTATTTATTTAACTTAAACATATATATTTTATGTTTAAGTTAAATAAATAAACATATAATATATTTTATGTTTAAGTTAAATAAATAAATACTTGAACTAAATAAATTTTATTTAGTTGAAAGATTTAGTCAAGTTAACAAATTTTTTTTCCGTGTAGTTGGCCAACTGTTGGCCGCTGAAGATATAGCATTGGCCCAATATTTTGTGCTACTTGGGTCCCTCTATCACGCTGATTTCCGCTTCGGACGAGTAAATTGCGCGGGATGTCTATCTTCGAACAGCGGTCGCCTCGGACACACGTAGTTAATCGCGCGAGCCAGAGATCCTCTAGTAGAGAGATGCGCCAACTGGTCATGTGACCAGCTTTCCGTGATTGGCTGGCATAAATAAATCCTGATTTTCCATTGCGACCCCATACAGAACAGATGCGACATATTTCTCAGACGAAGATGGATGTATTTCCGTGATTGGCTGGCATAAATTTATGCTGGTCACATGACCAGTTGGCGCATCTATTAGAGGATCTCTACTAGAGGATCTCTAGCGTGAGCCGATGATCGTTCGTTAAGAGAATGATCGCGTTCTCTCTTGGTACTTATCGCAACCGCGTTCCGGGTGATAATAACACGACGCACAAAATGGCCCGCGGCACTGCTCGGCTCTCATCACACGAATGGTAACAGCAACGACCTTGTGTATGGCGTGCTGTAAAAAGTTACAAAAACCAAAACAACGAGCGCCATACATCCTATATATATATCTGTTGTAGATACAAATATTTGACTTGTTACAGTGACAATGTACGCCAAACCACAGACTTCTATATAATACTACTAGACTGTTAACTTCTTATATATTGGTCGTATATACGCGTCCCTCGAAAAAGTGCTGTACTGCGCATGCGC